>PITA01030792.1:0-16052 GCA_004023965.1 Spilogale gracilis | reverse complement strand
TTCATGTGTCTGTTAGCCGTTTGTATATCTTCTACGGAGAAGTGCCTCTTCATGTCTCTTGCCCATTTTTTGATGTGTTCATCTTCTTTTTGGGTGTTGAGTTTGAGTAGTTCTTTATAGATCTTGGATACCAGCCCTTTGTCTGTAGTGTCGTTTGCAAATATCTTCTCCCATTCTGTGGGTTGCCTCTTTGTTTTGTCGACTGTTTCCTTTGCTGTACAGAAGCTTTTTATTTTGATGAAGTCCCAGAAGTTCATTTTCGCTTTTGTCTCCTTTGCCTTTGGAGACGTGTCTTGAAAGAAGTTGCTGTGGCCGATGTCAAAGAGGTTACTGCCTATGTTCTCTTCCAGGATTTTGATGGATTCCTGCCTCATGTTGAGGTCTTTCATCCTTGAAATGATATATTTTTGTGTTTATTTTAATTTGTTTAATTTGTTCTTCCAACCTGGATTACAGTTTATAGGAGTATGGTATGTATCTGTTTGAGTCATTACTACTTGTACTGCCTTTAGCATGGTGGTGGATACATGATAGGCAGTCAATAAATATTTTTTAAATAAATAAACTACTTAATACTTGTCCTATACCAAGATATTATCCTCACAGGTATAAAACTCAACCACCACGTCTTATAGAAAGCTGCCTTTGAAAGTCATCAGAGAGGGAGAAAAACCATGAGACTCTTAACTCTAGGAAACAAACTGAGGGTTGCTGGAGGGGAGGGAGGTAGGGGGATAGGGTAATTGGGTGATGGGCATTAAGGAGGGCATGAGATGTGATGACCACTGGTGTTATACACAGCTGATGAATTATTCAACTTTACATCTGAAACTAATAATGTACTACTATATGTTGGTTAATTGAATTTAAATTAAAAATTTTTCATTAAAAAAAAAGCTGCCTTTGAAAAAATCAGAATATAAAAGGCTCCCATACCACCTCCTTAAAGATATATAGGAGTACTTTTGATTATGAAATTGTACATTAACTTTTATCTAATTTTCTTCCCAAAACTCAGTGATATAGGCTGACCTTAACCAGAAGATCCTATTAGTAGGACCATATATTTTGATACATGCCTCGTCCAGTGCCTGGCACATAGTTAACACTCAGTGAACACTTGATACACAGGTTATAATTTGTAGTTTTTTTGAAGAGTCATTATAAAAACTTGGCATGTTTTTATATAGCATTTCTTAAGTTCTTTGTTTTATTGAGAATGATTACTTATAAAGTTAAAATATTGAACTTAAGGAATAAATTGTCAGTCATTTTTTTCTAGTTGTTTATTCATGTTCTGGTCAGAGTAAGATATTTGCTTGAGATTTGAATTAGTTTTGAAAGACAAGTGTATGTGGACATGATACCTTTCCAGTAATTCTTGCAACTATTTCTGTGCCTACATATGTTAACATTTTTATAATTGGCTTTCAGATGACAAACACAGATGGCCGTAGTCTGAATTTCCAGCATGTTTTAGAATAAATGTTTTCCCAGTAATTTAAAGTATATCATTTCAATATCAGAAGATGAGCTAATTGAGTACAGTCTCTGATTTTTGCTTATCTGTTAGCTTGCCACTTTTCAGATTTAAAATAAAAATAGCTTAGATAAGTATAAGAAATTAGTCTCATGGCATGATCTTATGCCTCTCACATTTTTATGAAACGGAACTCTTGATGAAAAGCTCTTTTTTTTTTATGAAAAGCTCTTATGAGCACTATATATTTATTTTTAAAATCAAAGTATAATTAACATAGTATTATTAGTTTCAGATGTACAATATGATTCCACAATTCTATACCTATACAAGTGTATTCTCACTCACTTTTATCTGTTTCACCCATCTCCCTACCCACCTCCCCTCTACAATTTTCTCTGTATTTAAGAGTCTTGTTGTTTTTTTGTCTTTTTTCTGTTTGTTTTGTTTTTTAAATTCCACATATGAGCAGAATTATATAGTATTTATCTTTCTTTGTCTGACTTACTTCACTTGTAATGCACTCCAAGTCTACCCACATTGTCTCACTCAAATGGTATGCTCTCTCTCGCTCGCTCTTTTTTTTTTTTTTTTTTTTTTTGAGAGGGAGAGAGATGGGGGAAGAGGAGGAGGGAAATGGGGAGAGAGAACCCCAAGAAGGCTCCACACTTAGCACAGAGCCTGACATGGAACTTGATCTCACAACCTGAGACCATGACCTGAGCAGAAATTAAGTCAGATTCCCACCTAACCAAGCCACTGAAACCATCTCATTTTTTTAATGTGTTATAGTCCATTGTATATTGTATCATCTTTCTTATCCATTTATCAATGAATTGTTAGGTGGCTTCCGTATCTTGGCTATAGTAAATAATGCTACAGTAAACATGGGGTGTATGTGTTTTTTTAAATTAGTATTTTCATTTTCTTTCGGTAAATACCTAGTAGTGGAAGTACCTGGTTATATAGTAATTCTATTTTTAATTTTTTGAGACATCCCTATACTGTTTTCCACAGTGGTTGCATCAATATGTATTCCCAGCAGCCATACATTTTCTTCCCATCCTCAGCAACACTTTTTATTTCTTGTGTTTTTTATTTTAACCATTCTGACAGGAGTAAAGTGATATCTTATTGTGGTTTGATTTGCATTTCCCTGATGATGAGCGATGTTGAGTAGCTTTTTATGCATCTGTTAGCCATCTGTATGTCTTCTTTGAGAAATGTCTATTCAGAACCTCTTTCCATTTTTTAGTCAGATTGTTTTTTCAGTGTTGAGTTGTATAGTTCTGTGTACATTTTTATGAAATAGGACTCTTGCTAAAAGGCTATTGTGGGCATTATTTTTGAGAATTAATTTTGTCTTGTTCTCTTTTGCCTGATGGAGAAAGAGATGGTGAGAAAGATAATTTTATGTTTTGATTTTTATCTAATTGCTGATTTTAATTCCAAGACCATGCAACTTTTCTAGATAGTAGAAGTAGATATACCTGTTATACCTTACTTGTCTGGTTCTATGGAACACTACTTAAAATGATTTTTTTTAGTGGTGACTTTTTTGTAAAAAGATAAGTTGTCTTTTTTTCACTCAACATGAATTTTTTTTAGTACTGTTCCAGACTTTGAATGTATAGAAGTGAACAGAACAAAAGTCCTTACCCTCATGCTATTTACCTTCTGGTTAATTGTTCTGAAAAAATAGTATGACTTCGTATAATCAGTAAAAGGCCTAAAACAATGTCTTGGTAATTTTATGTTCTTAGAAATTATTTGTTCTAAACACCATAATAAAACCATTCTACTTTTTAATTTTTATTTATTTATTTTAACTAATCTCTATTCTCAAGTGAGGTTCAAACTCACGACCAAGAGTTGCACATTCCTCTGCCTAAGTCAGGCACCCAAGAACCATTCCACATTTTATTCTGTTAGTAACTTTTTCATTTGGGTTCATTTAGTAATGGATACTCTTGTCTCAGATGTGTTTTTTAAAAAATCAAAGTTTTTAAAATACAGTTTTAGTTTTCTCCTTTGTTATGTATTTGTACATAAAATAAATAGTAAATATAAATTATATATATAACCCAACAAGTTGGAGTTTTAAACAGAATATTTGTCTTTAACTTTATATTCTCTGCTCTCTGGGTATATTTTCTAACACAGACAACATGGAATTTTAAGAAGTTTTTGAGGTTGAACTTAAATATCAAGAATGTCATTATTAATATTTTTCCTAGTTTTATGTTCTGAGGGATCTTTTTAAAATGTTGTGCCTAAACTTTTGATTCTATTTTCAGATAATATGTAATAGTGTTTTAGTGGGTTTATTTTTGAGAATGAGTTTATTATCCTCCAAAGTAGTTTAAATGCATTCCAGCACCTTAATAGTGTACAAGTAGAGGCAACTGGTCATGCATCTGTTCCTTAAGCAGACATGAGATAGAATAACAGGTTAGTTGCTAAATAACTGGGGAAAATTTTTAATGTAATATATTTTTATATTCTGCAAGGTCAGTGATTAGATATTTCTGACTTATCTAATATATATTATATAGATATTTCTGACTTATAACTCTGACATCTGAGTTAGATGTCTTTATAAGTAATCACTACTACATAGCTATATCCTTTCCTTCATATGCAGCAGACAAAATAAATATAAAATATCTGTGTGTTATTCTTTAAGTTCTGGTATTTGTCATATATTTTGATAGTTAATGATATTGACATCATTAAGATTGTTTTAGTACTTTGTACCATAAGAAATTTACTAGCCATCTTTGTGCTTGGACTGAGTAGTAGTTATATAGTTAATATGCTGTTAGATTTCCTGGGTTTTTTTGGTAGATTTCCTATTTTTAAGGCACAAAGGGGCTTACACCTATTCTTTAAATCTTTTTTTTTTTTAAGATTTTTTTATTTATTTGACAGAGAGAAACACAGCGAGAGAGGGAACACAAGCAGGGGGAGTGAGAGAGGGAGAAGCAGGCTTCTCGCCGAGCAGGGAGCCTGATGCGGGGCTTCAATCCCGGCTCTCCGGGATCGTGACCTGAGCCGAAGGCAGTCGCCTAACCAACTGAGCCACCCAGGCGCCCCAGCTATTCTTATGCTTTTGTTCTCTAAACAATGATCAAGTGGCTGAAATTAAATTTAAGAATTGGTGGTTAGTAGTTACTTCATATAAAATTTAGAAAATGTGTTGCATAAAAAAGGAAATTTCAAGTGAGCCTATGGAAAAATACCGGTAAGCACCAGTCTAGAGAGATATCAAAGTTGTGTTATGTTTTTCCAGAATTTATCTATGCCTGTGTGTATAATGTTACTAAAATTCAGGCCACTTAGAATTATTGAAAGCTGTAAGCTTGACTCCTGCTTGTCTTTGTTAAAAGAGATGCACACCATTTTCCTTTTACTAAAAAAAGGTACTGTGGCATTATTATATATACCACTTTGTCGAAAATACCACCTTTTTATTTTCTCACATATACTTTTTATATAAAAATCTTTAATATTATTATTTGCATTGACATTATTTTAATTGAGTTAATCCAGTGTTACCCAAAGTACGTAATGCATACTTCTTTTTCTAAAAACTTTATTTATTTATTTATTTATTTATTTATTTATTTATTTATTTATTTATTCGACAGAGAGAAACACAGCGAGAGAGGAAACACAAGCAGGGGGAATGAGAGAGGGAGAAGCAGGCTTCCCGCCGAGCAGGGAGCCTGATGCGGGGCTCAATCCCGGCTCTCCGGGATCGTGACCTGAGCCAAAGGCAGTTGCCTAACCAACTGAGCCACCCAGGCACCCCTGTAATGCATACTTCTGATTTTAGGTGGTGACAAGATATTTTAGTGATAGTCTAATCCAATATTAAATAATAGTGAATAGTATCATAAGAAAGTTAATAGTTTTCTAGGTTTTTTTTTAGTCCATCTGTTTATAGTAAACCAAAAGTCTGTTTAATGCTCATATATCCTTAATATTCCTTTAACACTTGTCTGTTTCTCTTATAACCTTCAGCAGTAGTACCTAACTAAAATTTTAATAGTGTAGTGTTAGTTTTCATTATATTCATTCCTGTTTACTATTTTCTTTAAGGAAATTACAAGTGATACTGGCTTTTAATTTATATCAGAATAAAAAGTCTCCTTTTAAAATAAATTTAGATAAGTACACTAGGTAAAACATGTTAAGTTAATGATAAGCGTAGATGGCATTAGGACATGGCAGAAATCCTGATGATGATATGCAAGTGATTAGGATATAGGAAGCACTATTGTTTGGCATTTAAATTATTTCAATATTTTTCCCTAGAAACAAGGCTGTAGTGATCATTTGTGTAACAGAATCTTTTGCATGAACTAATTACATTTAGTACAAATTAGATGTCCCAGAAATTTCATAAGGTAAACACATTTAGACCTCTTAATTTTTATATAATCTAACATCCAGAGATTACACTGTTACCAAGAGTGAGTGAGAGTGCCTGTTTTCCCTATTCTACCCAACTGTGTCTATTCTACCCAACTGTGGGCTAATTTTTTTTCTTTAGATATGACATCTTCAGTTCTTCCTAGTATTTAAATAGTAGTTATTTAGAAGTACCTAATTTCTTTATAATTTGGTAGCTATATTAACGACTGTAACACTTGTCCTTTATTTAGTTATCATTTTAGTGATGGTTTGATCTTATAAGAAAATGACTCCAAAGATACTTGCTTTTTTCGTAGTGGTGATAAACAAAAAGTATCTCTGAATGATAAGGCCAATGTCTTCTTTTTCTGTAGCTTGCCCAGTTTCGACAAAGGAAAGCTCAATCTGATGGGCAGAATCCTTCTAGAAAGCAGAAAAAAAAGAGGAAAACTTCAAGCAATAAACATGATGTGTCAACATACCATGCTTTGAATATTGAGCACTCACAGAGTGATGAAATGTACATAAATAGTTCTCAGAGGGTAGGAACAGCTGTGACTCCTGAATCCACAATAATCAAACATGATGAGGTCTTCTCTGTTGAAGTAAGTATTCATTTTTTGAAATTTAGATTTTTGAAAATTAGAATTCTAAGCAGAAAGTTGTAAACGACAACACTCGTTTTCACCCTGTGCAATTTTTGTGAGCTTGATTCAATAAACATTTGTAGTACAACAACTGTAATACATTAAGGATTCAGCACCAAGGATACAAGGGTAAATGTGGCATTCTCTGCCCTTTAGGAAAGTCAGTTAAGTGGGGAAGGCAGATTAAGATATTCTGTGTATTCTGATTACAGCTATGGTAACAAAAATGTATATGGTACCCTAGAGTACCATGATTTGGGGGAATGCTGTTTGACATTAGCTATCAGCAAAGAAGTGGCAAGGCAACCTCTGTGGTAAAGAAGCAACATCCATAAGAATATGAAGCTATGATGTGACTTGAAAACTGTAGGAGGTTTAATTTTAAAAGCATCACAGAATGATGGGGATGGGATGGTGGTAAAGGTAAGAGGCAGGAGATTGCACTTAGCCCATAGAAGATCCAAAATAAAGGCTAGTTTTCTTCCTCTCTTTAATGGTATAATTTCCCAGAATGAGGTGATAAGGGAGAATTTAAATGTGGATTGGGATGGTGGGTGGGGTACTCCAACTAAAACCAAGAGTAGAGAAGGCTGGGATGCTTAGGAGAAAGAGTGGTGGACAAGATACACAATAATTATAATTTGGATTGTACTCTGACATATTTATATGGAAACAAAGATTTGGGTAATATATAGGATTTGAGCTTTATTCAAAAGGTCAGGTGTGTTAAAGATTTGCTGAGAGTGGATCTTTTTAAGATTTTCCTACTTAGAATTTGTTGAGCATTTTGGATATCTAGATTAGTGTTTTTCATCCAATTTGGGAAGTTTTTGGGCATTGTATCTTCATATATTCTTTCTCCTCCTTTCTCTCCCCTCCTCTGGGTCTCCTGTTATGCATATTAGTATGTTTGATATTGTTGCACAGATCTTTCATGCTCTGTTATTTTTCTTGATTGTTCTTTAACCTTTTCCTCAGACCATATAATTTCAATTGAACTATGTATTAAGGTTTGCTAATTCTTCTCAGATCTGTCAAGCCCCTCTATTGAATTTATCATTTGTTAATTTACTTTTTTAAAAAGTTTATTATTTAAAAAAATTTTTTTGAGTAATGTCTACACTCCACATGGGGCTTGAACTCACAACCTTGCAATCAAGAGTCGCCCGCTCCACCAAATGAGTCTGCCAGACACCCCTCTTTGCTTCTTTCATAGTGATTCTCTTTATTTTATAAGGCAGAATCCTTACAGCTTTCCTTATATTTTAGATTTAGTTTTATTCACTTATCTGACTATATTTAAAATAGCTCATTTAAAGTCTTTGTATATTAAGTTCAATATTTGTGCTTCATCAGGGACCATTTCTACTGGCTGCTGTTTTTCTTGTATGTGGGCCATACTTTTTCTTTGTGTATCTTGTAATTGTTGAAAACTGGAATGATATATCATATTATGATATGATATGACAACTCTGGTGCTTGACATGGTTTGCAGATATATTTGTTACCTTTTTCTGCATAACAAATCAGAGTTTGGGCTTCTCACGAGAGTTTTAGCATTTCCAGTGCAAAGAGTGTCTTGTTCACCCTTTCATCCTTAGTAACAGTTTTTAGTACACAATATACATTTAATCTATAACTGTTTAAAAGGCATAAGTGAATCAACCATGAGGGCTGATGTCATGAAAGTATTTTAGATTTAAAAGAAGGTCATATAAGTTACAGAATTTTAGAATAGGAGTAAGCTTATTTCTGTTGCTGACATCAGTTACTACATAAGAGAGGAGGTAGACTTAGAGTCTGGTACTGAGTAATGAATAATATTTCCTTAAGTATAGATGGTAAAGGAGACAGTGATGGTTCATATTTGTTGAATGAAAAGGTGAAATATTTAGGTCTCTTTTCTCACTTGTAAATTGAGATTCGTAAATTAGATGAGAGGGTGAATGGTGAAAGCCATGAAAATTTAAGTTTCCTCCTTGAGGAAACTTTCTAGTGGTTCTAAACTGACGGAAGCTGAGGGAAAGCCACTCACTTCATACTCAAATCCCAGGGATGTAAGAATGAAACAGGAATGTCTTAAAAAGTGTTTTATAAGCTGCAAAGGTGTTAATAACAACAAAGATTGTTATTTTTCCTCAAGTTGTTACTACTTTTCTGGTGTCAAGATTTGGTGATTTTTTTTTTTTTTAACTTTTTTGTTTGTTTGTTTAAGTAATCTCTTAAGTCAATATGGAGCTCGGACTCATGACCCCAAGATCAAGAGTCTCATGTTCTACCAACTGAGCCAGGCATGCCGATGATTTTTCTTTTTGAAAAAAACTGGAACTATTTTGAGTAACATTTTAAGAGTTTCTTTTATTTAAAAGAGGCATAAGAATTAGAAGGATGATATCTTATTTGGTGCTTTTGTCTTAGAAATGGTTTGTAATGTATATAAGATCCTGTGTGAAAGTACCTCTTGATACATTTATATTTAGAAAAATGCTTTATGATAAATATCAGATGTGTTTGCTAGCCATTGTGACTCAGAGAGTGAAAATTTTAAAGGTTTAGGGGAATGTGGCTGACTCAGTGGGTTTTGATATCAGGGTTCTGAGTTCAAGCTCCATGTTGGGCATAGAGCTTACTTTAAAAAAATGAATAAAATAAAATCCACATACTTAAAAATTTTTTTTAAATGTTTGAATAATTTTTACTAGTTTTTTAGTGGTATTTTATGTGAATTTTCTATCATATGTTACTAATTGTAATGGGTTAATAAAGTACAATATTTGGGGGGGAAAGGCCTTAATGTAATTGGTTTTTATTTTTGTTTTAGCCAGAAAGTGAGATTTCAACTACAGCAGATGATTATAGTTCAGAGGTAAGAATAAAATAAGTAATATTATTTAGATTGACTTTTTATGTATTATTTTCTTTCTTGCAACTCATATGCTTCTTTATTTTTATAAGTAGTATAGCATAACAAAATACAATGTAAATGACCTAGAAAACCTGAAAGTTGTTTTTCTATATGTTTTTTTCAGGTTATTACCTAAGATCTTAAATCTGTTTGAATAGCTTGGGCCTTAATTAGAGGCCTTTAAGTTTCTAGGAAAATGATATTGAGATTTTAGGGTTAATGATCATCATAAGATATCCTATTCAACACAGTAAATATTTTATTATACAGACTATTTCACATTCTGAGTAATGCTTTTTATAAATGCTTGAATTCTATATAATTACATAAATTCTTTTTTTGAAATTAATGCTGCAGTGCTGGTTTTGTTTTTTTTTTTTTTTATTGTTACTAAAGGTTTTTTTTTTCCCAGTGTTTCAAGATTCATTCCCCATTCCCCACACCCAGTGCTCCACGCTTTAGGTGTCCCCAGTATCCACCACCAGGCTCTCCCATCCCTCCACCCCCCTCCCTCCAAGTCCCTCAGTTTGTTTCTGTGTCCAAAGTCTCTGTTGTTTCATTTCCCTCTCTAGATTACCCTAGTTCCCATTTGCTTTCCTTCTCCCACTGTCCTCCAGTTTGCCCCTCATATGCACCGCAAGTAAGTGAAACCATGGGATACTTGACTTTCTCTTCTTGGCTTATTTCACTCAGCATAATCTCTTCCAGTCCAGTCCATGTTGCTACAAAAGTTGCATATTCATCCTTTCTGACGGAGGCATAGTATTCCATTGTATATATGTACCACATCTTCTTTATCCATTCATCTGTTGATGGGCACCTTGGCTCTTTCCACAGTTTGGCGATTGTGGCCATGCAATGATGGTTTTTAATTTAAGTGACAAAAGCTAATGTAGGCATTGGCCACATTGGGAAATACCTCCTTTATGTGTTATTAATAAATATATGTCATATTGTTATCTTTTTCTTATTGTTCTAGGTATCATTGTCATTTCAGGATTGAGGATATGGAAAATTATTCCTTATTCTGAATGGTTAGCAACTCAATGTATTCCATAAGTTTTGATATATTACAGGTTTCTTTTTTTTTTTTTTAAGATTTTTATTTATTTATTTATATGACAGAGAGAAACACAGCTAGAGAGGGAACACAAGCAGAGGGACAGAGAGGGAGAAGCAGGCTTCCCGCTGAGCAGGGAGTCCGATGTGGGGCTCGATCCCAGGTCTCCAGGATCATGACCTGAGCTGAAAGCAGTCTCCCAACCAACTGAGCCACCCAGGTGCCCCTACAGGTTTCTAATACAAAAAAAAAAAAAAAAAAAGACAACTTCATGTCTTAAGTGAACCAGATTACTGTTTTGAATTACAGATGGGAGTAAAAACTTTGATACTTCAAAAGTTTAATGTGCTTAAAAGCTGGGACTATGCTTATTAGTAATCTGGTCAGGAAAATAATTAACCAGGGTTGAATAAATAAATTGGTACCTTATTTACACTACATAAAGTTGACTGTAGGAGAAGTATCTCATTTTAAAATCACTACTTGAAATTCAGAGAATCTGGCCTTGTGACTTATCAACACTGCTTTTTTTTTTTTTCTTTCTATAATGGCTATATTCTTTTTTTAAAAAATTACGGAGGGCATGTGTGGTGATGAGCACTGGATGTTATATAGAAGTAATGAATCATTGAACACTTTGTCAAAAACTAATGGTATACTATATGTTGGCTAACTGAACATTATTAAAATTATTTTTATTTATTTTTTAATTGAAGTGTAGTTGATAAGAATATTATATTAGTTTCACGTGTACAACATAGTAATTTGACATTTGTATACATTATAAATTGTTCCCACAGTAAGTGTATTTGCCACCTGTTACCCTACAAAATTATTGTAATATTGGACACCTGGGTGGCTCAGAGGGTTAGGCCTCTGCCTTCAGCTCAGGTCATGATCTCAGGGTCCTGGGATCAAGGCCCACACCAGGCTCTCTGCTCCGTGGGGAGCCTGCTTCCTCCTCTCTCTCTGCCTGCCTCTCTGCCTACTTATGATCTCTCCCTCTGTCAAATAAATAAATAAAATCTTTAAAAAAATTATTGTAATATAACTATATTCCCTGTCTTAATGGGATATTCCACATCCCTGTGGCTTATTTATTTTGTAATTGGACATTTGTACCTCTTATTCCCCTTTACCTATTTCACCCATTGCCCTACGTTCCCTCTTCACTGGCAACTACCAGTTTAGTCTGTTGTCTGTATTTATGAGTCCATTTCTGTTTTGTTTGTTCATTTGCTTTGTTTTTTTAGATTTCACATATGAGTAAAACCATACAGTGTTTGTCTTTCTCTTTCTGACTTTTTAAAAAATACTATTTATGTGATCTCTACTGCCAGGATGGGGCTCGAACTCAAGACCCCAGATCAAGTGTCAGATGACTGTGCTCGCCAGGCACCCCTTTCTCTGACTATTTCACTTATCCATGTTGTCACAAATGGCAAGAATTCATTTGTTTTTATGGCTGAGTTATTTTCCATCATATATATCTAGTATATACATAGACATACATAGATACACGCACACATATGTGTGTATATATATATGCCGCCCATTCATCTGTTGATGGATACTTAGGTTGCTTCCATGTCTTGCATATTGTGAATAAAGCTACAGTAAACACAGGGGTGCAATACGTCTTTTCAAATTGGTATTTTAGTTTTCTTCAGGTAAATACATAGACATAGAATTAATGGATCATGTAGATCTATTTTTAATTTCTCGAGGGACTGCCATACTGTTTTCCATAGTGGCTACACCAATTTACGTTTCCACTAACAGTGCACAAGGGTTCTCTTTGTCTCACATTCTCACCAACACTTTTTAGTTCTTTTTTTTTTTTTTTTTGATAGCCATTCTGACAAGTGTGAGGTGATATATCTTTGAGCTTTTAATTTGCATTTCCCTATGATGAGTGATAATGAGCATCTTTCATGTGCCTGTTGGTCATGTGTATATCTTCTCTGGAAAAATATCTGTTCAGGCCCTCTGCTCATTTTTTTTTTAAAGATTTTATTTATTTATTTGACAGACCACAAGTAGGCAGAGAGGCAGGCAGAGAGAGAGGAGAAAGCAGGCTCCCTGCTGAGTGGAGAGCCCAATGCGGCCTCGATTCTAGGACCCTGAGATCATGACCTGAGCTGAAGGCAGAGTCTTTAACCCACTGAGCCACCCAGGCGCCCTCTCTGCTCATTTTTTAATGCAATTGTTCAGCTGTTTCCTTTTCTTTCTTTCTTTCTTTCTTTTTTTCTTTCTTTCTTTCTGTCTCTTTTTTTTCAGTGTTGAGTGCGATGAATTTTTATTAAATTTATTTTATTTTATTATTTTTTTACTTTAACTCTTGTATAGTTAACATACACTGTTATATTGGTTTCAGGTGTACAATATAGCGATTCATCAGTTCTAAACATTCTCAGTGCTCATCATGATAAGTGTACTCTTTAATCCCTATCCCCCATTTCACCTATTCCCCCACCACCACTCCTCTCCCCTATGGTAACCATCAGTTTATGCTCTGTAGTTAAGAGTCTGTTCCTTCAGGGCGCTTGGTGGCTCAGTTGTTAAGTGTGTGCCTTCTGCTCAGGTCATGATCCCAGGGTCCCAGGATCGAGCCCTGCATCGGGCTCCCTGATCTGCGGGGGGGCCTGCTTTTCCTTCTCTCCCCCTGCTTGTGTTCCCTCTCTAGCTGTTTCTCTCTGTCAAATTAATAAATAAAAATCTTAAAAAAAAAAAAAAGAGTCTGTTTCTTCATCTCTGTTTTTCCCCCTTTGGTCATTTGTTTTATTTCTTAAATTCCACATATGTGTGGAATCATATTGCATTTGTTATTCTATGACATGTTTCACTTGGCATTATATACTCTGCTGTGAGATTTTTTATATGTATATATTTTAGATGTTAACCTTTTAATGGATATGTCATTTACAAATATCTTCTCTCATTTAGTAGGTTGCCTTTTAGTTTTGTTTATGGGTTCCCTTGATTGTGCAAAAGTTTTTTAATTTGATGTAGTTTCAGTTGTTTATTTTTGCTTTTGTTGCTCTTGCCCAACAAGACAGATCTAAAAATATATTCCTAAGATTGAGATATAAGAGATTACTCCCCATGTTTTCTTTTAGGAGTTTATAGTTTCAGGTCTTAAATCCATTTTGAGCCTTTTTTTTGTATGTGTTTTAAGAGTGGTTTCATTCTTTTGCATATAGCTGTCCTGTGTTTTCAGCATTATTTATTGAAGAAATGGTCTTTTCCCCATCGTGTATTTTTGCCTCCTTTGTCATAGATTAATTGACAGTGTAAACATGGGTTTTTTCTTAGGTTCTCAAATCTTTTCTATTTATCTATGTGTCCATTTGTGTGCCAGTACCATACTATTTTGATTATAGTAACTTCGTAGTATGGTTTGAAATTTCGGACTGGGTTCCCTCCAGCTTTGTTCTTTTTCAAGATTACTTTGGGTATTTGGGGTCTTTTGTGGGTCCACACAAATTTTAAGATTATTTGTCTTAGTTCTGTGAAAAATGATATTGGTATTTTGATAGGGATTGAGTTGAATTTGTAGATTACTTTGAGTAGTATGGACATTTTAACAACATTATTTTTTTGAACCCATGATCATGGTATATCTTCCCCTTTATTAAAATGTATCGTCTTTGGTTTCTTTCATCAGTGCCTTACAGTTTTCAGAGTATAGGTCTTTTACCTCCTTGATTAACTTTATTCCTAGGTACTTTATTCTTTTTGATGCATTTGTAAATGGGATTTTCTTAATTTCTCTACTAGTTTGTTATTAATGTATAGAAACGCAACAGATTTCTGTATATTAATTTTATGTCCTGCAACTTTACTAAATTCATTTATTAGTTCTAATAGTTTCTTAGTGGAGTTTTTAGAGGAGTTTAGTGGAGTTTTAGAGTTTTTATATAGAATATCATGTCATCTGCAAATAGTGAGTGGGCTGCAACTGCTGTTAGTACGGTTGGTGGGTAGGGCTGGCCCTGGTATGGCTGGCTAAGGGGCCTGGCTGCAGCTGCTCCAGGTATGCTGGCGGGGGTGGGGTGGTGGTGGGGGGTTAGGATGTAGTGTGACTTGGCTGGGGACTCAGTGTCCACTGTCAAGGGCTTGCATATGGGTGGGACTCCTAGAGCAGGAGTCACTTTGAAAGTGTTGGTTAGAATGACTCTGCAGGGCAACACCAGGGCAGGGTGAGTGGTGCTAGCAAGAGAAAATGTTCTAATGGGGTACCAAGCCAGCTGGGCTGAAGGAGGGCAAGAAAAATAGTGGCTGCCAGCACTTCCATTCCCAGAAAAAGTTTCTACATATCCTTGCCCCCTGGCACACACCCTAAAATTAATAAATCTCCTTCACATAATATAGTCTAGGTGCTTTTCAAACTGCTACTTCTGGTCTGGGTCTCTGAGCAGGTGCTGTTGTACACTGGCCTTTTAAGACAGTCTTGCTTTCTTATAGCCCTCCGCTCTCCCAAGTTAAGCTGATTTAAATCCAGGTGTTTAGGGAGGCTCGTATTCCCAGTGCAGATAGATTGACAGGATGAGGGGTGCTCAGTGTGGAGCTTGAGCCCCTTGCTCCTCAAGGAGGACCTTCACACCTGTGTTACATCTGCTTGTGGGTTGCTGCAAGGGAAGTTTAGTTTCTTATTGCATCGCTGCCCCTCCTGCCCTTCTCCAGGTGGTCTTTTCTTTCTATCTTTAGCTGTGGAAGAGCTGTTCTGCTAGTCTTCAGGTCATTCTCAATGAATTGAAGTGTATGTAGTTGCAGCCTTGGTGTGTTTGTGGGGATAGATGGGCTTAGGATCCTCATTTTGAGCTGTCTTCACTCTCTCTTGCTAATGGCTTACTTCTTACAGTTTGCTTTCTTGATTGCAAGATTCTGATGTTTTTGTGCGTGAACTGCCTATGTCTTTGAGACACCCCAGGACTCTACAAAGTACATTGTTTTTCTTTACACTCAGGTGAATCTTTTTTATAAGGCAAGTGGCGATATATCAGACCATCTTGTATATGCCTATGAAATTTGGTTAAAATTTATATAGCCATTTTTTTACTTTGCGATAAGAGAGTAGCTTTAATTTTTATTAATACAGATTTGAGAGCTAAGGACATCAAAAGATTGTGATTTTCAAGTTCTCTTTTTGAAAACAGTAATATTGGGAAGTCTTATTACAGTAAGTTATTTTTTGCCTAGATTTTTTTTTTAATTGTTAGTAAAAAAATTTTTTTTCCCAGTGTTCCAAGATTCATTCCCCATTCCCCACACCCAGTGCTCCACGCTTTAGGTGTCCCCAGTACCCACCACCAGGCTCTCCCATCCCTCCACCCCCCTCCCTCCAAGTCCCTCAGTTTGTTTCTGTGTCCAAAGTCTCTGTTGTTTCGTTTCCCTCCCTAGATTACGCTAGTTCCCATTTACTTTCCTTCTCCCACTGTCCTCCAGTTTACCCCTCATGCACCGCAAGTAAGTGAAACCATGCGATACTTGACTTTCTCTTCTTGGCTTATTTCACTCAGCATAATCTCTTCCAGCCCA
>PITA01030791.1:0-16056 GCA_004023965.1 Spilogale gracilis | reverse complement strand
CAGACAAAGGGCTGGTATCCAAGATCTATAAAGAACTACTCAAACTCAACACCCAAAAAGAAGATGAACACATCAAAAAATGGGCAAGAGACATGAAGAGGCACTTCTCCGTAGAAGATATACAAACGGCCAACAGACACATGAAAAAATGTTCAGCGTCACTAGCTATCAGGGAAATTCAAATCAAAACCACACTGAGGTACCACGTTACACCAGTCAGAATGGCCAAAATTAACAAGACAGAAAACAACAAGTGTTGGAGAGGCTGCAGAGAAAGGGAACCCTCTTACACTGTTGGTGGCAATGTAAACTGGTGCAGCTGCTTTGGAAAACAGTGTGGAGATTCCTTAAAAAATTAAAAATAGAGCTACCCTATGACCCTGCAGTTGCACTACTGGGCATTTACCCCAAAGATACAGATGTAGTGAAAAGAAGGGCCATATGTACCCCAATGTTCATCGCAGCAATGGCCACAATCACCAAACTGTGGAAAGAGCCAAGGTGGCCATCAACAGATGACTGGATAAAGAAGATGTGGTACATATATACAATGGAATACTATGCCTCCATCAGAAAGGATGAATATCCAACTTTTGTAGCAATATGGACTGGACTGGAAGAGATTATGCTGAGTAAAATAAGCCAAGTAGAGAAAGTCAAGTATCACATGGTTTCACTTACTTGAGGTGCATGAGGGGTAACCTGGAAGACAGTGGGAGAAGGAAAGTAAATGGGAAGTAGGGTAATCCAGGGACAGAAACGAAACAACAGAGACATTAGACACAGAAACAAACTGAGGGACTTGGAGGGAGGGGGGTGGAGGGATGGGAGAGCCTGGTGGTGGGTACTGGGGGCACCTATTGCATGGAGCACTGGGTGTGGGGAATGAGGAATGAATCTTGGAGCACCGGGAAAAAAATTAAGTAACAATAAAAAAGATTAATAAAAAAAGAGTTAAATTTTGATGGAATAAGTTGGTGCTAGAAGGATAGGTTGTTTTGATCAGAGTGAGATCTTTCAAAATTTCAGAAGCAGAAGAGTTGGTGGGTGGCCCAGAATACATCACAGTGGTTGGGAGTGTGTGTGCAATAACTGGGATCCTGAGAAACCAGAAAACGAAAGTCTGAAAAGTCAGATAATTCTGTTATCTGGTCATTAAGTTTAGTGAGAATGGTGGGAGATATTGGAGTAAAAAGGAAAACATTAAGGCAGGAGCCAAGGTGTTTGATGAGTAAATTGTACTGATAGGAAGTTAAATAGATGCAGAGTAGGGATGGTGGAAAATGAAGCAGTCATGGTCCAAATGAAGTGAGTGACTATCTTGAAGTTCTCCTGCTTCTGGCCTCTGGACAAAGTGGAATATGAGAGAGTAAGAAGACAGCACTCACTAGGGAAGTTTTGTAAAGGAAGTAGTGCTTTGCTTGTTAGCAGTTTGCCAGCAAGAAAGCAGAATTCTCTCTAGATATTTCAAGGGAGGGACTTAATATAAAGAATTAGAGGCTTACAAAAATGGGCATGCTACTCTGTTAATTTAGGAAATTATTACAGGGGGAAAAATGAGGAAACTACCATTAATAATCTTAGTCACCTATAGAACTGAATTAGGAGATGAACAGAAAGAAGCACCAGTGTCTCTGGGTAGGTCTCATAATCCAGTCCTCTGAATGCCAATTTACTCCTCGTCTAGCTTCCAGATTTTACATAAATGTCTCCCATCAGTGGACTCTAAACCAGAACTTTGTTGACAAAGGAGTCTGGAGGTAATTTTCCCAGCCTCCATCCCCTGTGATACATGACACTGGCTGCTTTTCAGGTAGGAATAGCACTGAGTATGCACACACAACAGCAAGGAGAAGCATCTTCAAATAAGGTGAGTTAAGATGAGGTGGAGAGAAGGCTATCAGTCTTAAGTTAAAGATAGATGTTTATTTCTTACTGTGAGACAAGTACTAAAGCAGTCCTTAAGCGGTCAGAGGAACAAGTTTTGAAAGAGAGAGAAACAGTGGGAGATTGCATCAAAACCAAGGAAGCAAGTAACTCAAACTTGTATGGGACCAGAAATATTCTAGAGGAAATACTTTTTGGGGTGTTGATTAAATGTAATAGTGAAGTGAGGTATGGTAGGAATAGCTGACTTAGGTTTCCTTTAAAAGGAAAGGGTTTCACTTTTTTTCCTTAATGAAAAAAAAAAAAAAGCAGGTCTTCTGAATGAAATTGGCAACATGGATTATTTATGTAGCGATGGAAATTCTAATCTTTTATGCCCATAATAATGATCCAGGGTCATAATTATGTATTAGAAATAGTGGCAACATCTGATAAATGTCAGCATACGTCTAATGGAATTGGAAGTTGATTTTAAAGGCTTTTTTTACATCAAAATTCAAAACATTAAGAAAACATACCAAAAAGGAAGACTGGTGTAGTATGTGAATTAGATTATATCATTGTTCCTATTACTTATGAATCCTTTAAGACAACTTTGATTCCCATTTCATTGACCTGGTTTTGGTGAAAAAAAAAATGAGTGGATATGTGCTACTTATTTTTTTTTAAATTTAAATTTTAATTTAATTTTATTTTTTATTGTTACTAAAAATTTTTTTTCCAGTGTTCCAAGATTCATTCCCCATTCCCCACACCCAGTGCTCCACACTTTAGGTGTCCCCAGTACCCACCACCAGGCTGTCCCATCCCTCCACCCTCCTCCCTCCAAGTCCCTCAGTTTGTTTCTGTGTCCAAAGTCTCTGTTGTTTCGTTTTCCTCCCTAGATTACCCTAGTTCCCATTTACTTTCCTTCTCCCACTGTCCTCCAGTTTACCCCTCATGCACCACAAGTAAGTGAGACCATGCGATACTTGACTTTCTCTTCTTGGCTTATTTCACTCAGCATAATCTCTTCCAGTCCAGTCCATGTTGCTACAAAAGTTAGATATTCATCCTTTTTGATGGAGGCATAGTATTCCATTGTATATATGTACCATATCTTCTTTATCCATTCATCTGTTGATGGGCACCTTGGATATGTGCTACTTATTAACAAAAGTTTAAGACACATCATATGTTCCTATGCTCCCTCTTTTTTACTCTGTCACCAGTCCAGCATGTCTCAGATAGGGACTGCTCTCTAATCCAGAGTCCCTGAATGACAAAATCATGGAGGAGATTTGAAGCCAACTAGTAATGAACTGACATCAAAAAACATCCATTTGTTTTTGTAACTGTGTTTTGAGATTTTGAGATTGTCTATAACTGTATGAAACTTAAAACATATAAATTCTATTTCTCAAATATATTTGACCATACAATTTTTTGTTTTTTGATCTCAGAGAATGTAGTAGACCAAGTTTCATTGAAAACATGGGTAAATAGTGGTTTAAAGTTATAAACTGTGTTTTCTCTTAAATTATATTTTTTAAGAAAAAGATAATTTGGCTGCTGATTTGTTGATCTTTAAGATGCAGTAAATGAAATGATCTTGATTACATTTCTGAACAAACTGTCTCATGATTTAATAGGATACATGCTATTATTACCAAACAGTAATATTAACAAGATTTAAATTATTTTTTTGATTGTTTTGTAACTACTTTGTTTTTATTACATGTGTGATACTCAAGTGATCATTTTATAGATTGGCTTTGTGACAAAACAGAAGTTAGGAGGAAAAAAAAGATTGCATCTCTCATTCCAGTCCCTTTCCCTTGAAGTCACAGATGAAGATTGGGGTCTTGAGCTATTTCTGGCTGGGAGAGGTAAACATGTATAAGAACAAGGTGCACTGGTAAATGGTTAACAATAGGTTGATGGGTAAAGAAAGAAAAAAGCTCTGATTTCTAGCATTTGCCATCTCTCAACAATTACTCCTGCCACAGGCAGTTTCAAACTCTCTCATGATTGGGGAAAGATGAACACGCTTACTGGCTCTCCTGACTGTTGAAGCCAGCTGCTGTACACAACTGGAAATTAGCCTGAGCCTTTTACTGGGGTCTGGGTTTCACTGTGCTATTACTGAACTGGTAGTCATAAACTAAGCTCTAGATTCCGTTAAGTATTACGTGTAAGTTAAGATGTCTCCTCACTTGCTTTTTATTTCACTTTTGCCAATTAACGTGAGAGAGGCTAGGGCCTACTTTATACTATTCAGGTTTCACTTCGAGTCTGGAATGCTAAGGTGAATTATAGCCCAGTTTTCTAGAAATCTGAGAGTGCTTGCTTTTCACAGTCCCTTCCCCCTTAGACCACATTCTATACTCTATACCTTCAACACCCATTTGTCTTTCTACAGTAGATCAGCTGCCCATGATACTGATTCTTCTTCTCACCCATCTTCAAGAATTGGTTCTCATCAGTCCTCATTCCATGCTATCACTCTCTTTCTTCGGAATTTGACTTTTTCTGTCATTGACACCTGTCCACATCAGCTTGGATTTTCCCATTTCAACATCTCACCAACCTGCTCAGTTATCCTATTGTAATGACACTATGACTTTTTATTATCTGCAGTGACTGAGATCAGAGTGTGCTTCACCCCAATCCCCTGAGTTATAACAATTGTTGTGAATGAATGTAATACAGATGCTTTAAATAGTTTGATTAATTGTTTTTTAAGACCCAAGGCAATTCAATCCTCACATTTATCAAGATGTAATGTAGTTGAAAATCTGAGATATAATATCATAACATAAAACTATTCAAGTTGAAAGGTATCTTGCATAAATTCTTGGTTTGGTAAATAATGGGAAAGAAAAAAACTAGGATTTAGTTGAGTGCTTAATCCATAAACCAATTAATTTTTTTGTTGATGTCTTAGAAATACTAAGAATAGAATAAATAGAATATATGAATAGAATAGAATATATGTAATATAGATATATATAAACTTGATAAGATTACTTCATTCAGTAAAACAATATGAATAAGTTCTTTCAAGATTTGTAATATATTATTATTATTTTTTTTAAATTTATTTATTTGACAGAGAGAAACATAGCCAGAGAGGGAACACAAGCAGGGGGAGTGAGAGAGGGAGAAGCAGGCTTCCTGCCGAGCAGGGAGCCCGATGTGGGACTCGATCCCGGGTGTCCGGGATCATGACCTGAGCCGAAGGCAGTCGCTTAACCAACTGAGCCACCCAGGCACCCCTGTAATATATTATTTTTAAGCGTTGTCCAGTTGATATTAAAACTTCTCTTTGTTAAAATAAGATAGCAAGCCGGGTACATATTTGTAACTGTGCCTTCTAGACCAAAGCAAAGCTTAAGAATTCAGAGTAGCAATGCATTATGCAGTGATACTTACAAAGGAAGTTAGCAGAACAGTGTTACTAAAAAACTTGCAGCATCTGTAACACACCATTAGAGTGTGTGACTGGAGTAATGAAAGTGGAGAATGGCTTATTTGAACAGATGTTGTAGGCTATTTGGAGAGATGTACCCACTCACCTCTGTGTATATTTATCTTCAAAAGGTCAGACTGACCCTGCTTGAACATGGAAAAAATCCTTTTTAAAAGAGTTCAAGATAGTTTCTGTGGTGTCCTAGCTAGGCATTACATTAAAGTCGGCCAACTGGAATAAACAAACCAAAACGTCCATGATTCATAAAGTTCTTGGAAGATTTTGAAATTTAATTTGAATATTGTATGGTATGGAAGCCAAATATAACATCATGGAGTAATAGCTATTGAAGTCTTTAATGAATCGTGATATGTTATATAAAATAAAGCAATGTATTATTTGGAAGTTAAAAAACTGATTTATCTTTTTCTTCATGTGTATGACTTTTCTTTTCTAAGCTTTCCTTTAATCTGTGGGTTATATATGCTAGATACTTTTGTTCTTTTTTTTAAGATTTTATTTATTTATTTGATAGAGAGATCATAAGTAGGCAGAGAGGCAGGCAGAGAGAGAGGAGGAAGCAGGCTCCCTGCTGAGCAGAGAGCGTGATGCAGGCCTTGATCCCAGGACCCTGAGATCATGACCTGAGCTGAAGGCAGAGGCTTAACACACTGAGCCACCCAGGTGCCCTGGATACTTTTGTTCTTATATTTTGTGGCAAGATATGTTCTCTGGCGCTTGAATTTAAGAAATACATTGCAAACATTTCAGCACATGAGAAATAGTTTACTTTAATAATTCGTCAAGCTTTTATTTCCATCAAGGAGGGTAGGATTTAGTGAGTGCTTAATCCATAAACCAATTTTTTTTTGTTGATATCTTAGAAATACAAAGACGATTTAAGAATGTCATATTCATTTTTTTCATATCCTGTGGCTTTTCTGAATCCATTGATCAATTAGTAGTTTTTTTTTTTGATGGAATCTTCAGGTTTTCTATAGATCGTGTTTCATCTGCAAATAATGAGTTTTACTTTTTTCTTACCAGTTTGGATGCCTTTTCTTTTTGTTGCCTGATTGCTGTGACTAGAACATCCAGTACTCTGTTGACTGAAAGTGCTGAGAGTGGACATCCTTGTCTTGTTGCTGACTTTAGAGGGAAATCTTGTTTTCCCCACTGAGTATGGTGTTTGCTGTGAGTTTTCATTTAAGACCTTAATCATGTTGAAGTATGTTCCCTCTAAATGTACTTTGTTGAGGGTTTTTATCATGAATGAATGTAGTTTGTCAAATGCTTTTTTTACATCTATCGAAATGATCTTATAGTTTTTATCCTTTCTCTTATTGATGTGATTGATTGAAGGTTGATTTGAGAATATTGAACCTCACTTGCATCCCAGGAATAAATCTCACTTGATTGTGGTGAATGTTTTTTTTTTTTTTTTTTTTTTTAAGATTTTATTTATTTGACAGAGAGAAACACAGCCAGAGAGGGAACACAAGCAGGGGGAGTGAGAGAGGGAGAAGCAGGCCTCCCGCCGAGCAGGGAGCCCGATGTGGGGCTCGATCCTGGGTCTCCGGGATCATGACCTGAGCCGAAGGCAGTCACTTAACCAACTGAGCCACTCAGGCGCCCCATGTGAATGTTTTTTTAATGTATTGTTGGATTTGGTTTGTTAATATTTTGTTGAGGATTTTTTGCTTCCGTGTTCATCAGAGATACTGGCCTGTAGTTATTTTTTGTGGTGCTTTATCTGGTTTTGGTATCAGGGTAATGCTGGCCTCATAGAGTGAATTTGGAAGTTTTCATTCTAATATATATGTATATATATATTTTTTTTTTTGGAAAAGTTTGAGAAGAATAGGTATCAACTCTTCTTTAAATATTTAGCAGAATTCCCCCGTGAAGCTATCTGGTCCTGGACTTCTGTTTATTTGGAGTTTTTTTGATTACTGATTCAATTTTATTGCTGATAATTAGTCTGTTCAAATTTTCTGTTTCTTCAGTTTCAGTTTTGGTAGGTTATATTTTTTTAGTGATTTATCCATTCTACCTTGTCCAGTTTGTTGGCATATAATTTTCCATTATAGTCTCTCTTGCATTCATTTGTATTTCTGTGGTATCAGTGGTTAATTGTCCTCTTTCATTTGTGATTTTGTTTATTTGAATCTTCTTTCTTTCATTTTTTCTTTTCTTTGGATGAGTCTGGCTAGAGGTTTATCAATTTTGTTAATCTTTTCAAAGAACCAGCTCCTGGTGTTTTTATATTTATTGCATTTCTGTACATTAATGATGAAGCAGCAGAAAGAGAAAAATAAAACAATCCTATTTGCATTTGCTCCAAAAATAATAAAATACCTATGAATAAACTTAACCAAAAAGGTAAAAGACCTGTACTGTGGAAACTACAAAACATTGATGAGAGTATTTGAAGATAACGCAAAGAAATGGAAAGATATTCCATGCCCATGGATTGGGAGAACAAATATTGCTAAAATGTCTATACTACACAGAGCAGTCTATGTGTTTTTTTGTTTTGTTTTGTTTTGTTTTTGTTTTAGTCTACACGTTTAATGCAATCTCTATCAAAATGCTACCAGCATTTTTCACATAACTGAAATAAAAAATCCTAAAATTTGTATGGAATCACAAAAGACCTGAATAGCAAAAGCAATCTTGAAAAAGAAAAACAAAACTGTAAATATCATAATTCTAGACTTCAAGTTATATTACAGAGCTGTAGTAATCAAAACAATATAGTACCTGAAAAAAAAGTACCCATAGATCAATGGAACAAAATCAAAAGCCCAGAAATAAACCCACAATTACATGGTCAATTAGTCTTTGACAAAGGAGTCAAGAATATGAAATGGGAAAAAGACAGTCTCGTCAACAAATAATGTTGGGAAAACTGGACAGCAACATGCAAAAGAATGAAACTGGACTACTTTATTACACCAGATACAAAAATAAATTCCAAATGGATGAAAGACCTAAATGTGAGATCTGAAACCACCAAAATCCTGGAGGAGAACACTGGCATAAACCACCTGTCTTAAAAACAAAAACAAAAACAAAAACACCTGTCTTGATGAGTACTAGGTGTTGTATGGAACTGTTGAATCACTATATTGTACACCGGAAACTAATTTAACACTGTAATTTAATCACACTAAAATTAAAACAAAAACAAAAAGTCTAAGATGGGAAAAAAATTAGAAAATATCATATTTACTTTATTTCCAAAATGAAAAATAATAAAATGGGTATATACTAAAACATCTAACTGTTAAAAAAAAAGCAAAAGGGAATTGGTAGAGAGACCCCCATTCTAAATGTCAAGGCTACTCCATTTTTAAATTAATAGTGATAAGATTATAGTTCAAATTCTTGTTTTGTTAATCTTATACTTTTCTATATTTAAGAACATTTGTCTTCTTTAAGATGTAGTATATTAGCTTATAATTTGCTGCCAAGCAGTCAAAATTCTAATTTTAAATATCCTTTTTACAAGTCAAAATTAAAGCAGCTTTCTGAAGTTCACTGATAATTTTATTCTTATTTTTAGAAATCATGCTCCATCTCTTTTACACAGCAGTTACTCTAGTTTTCTTTTGCTATCTACAGAGTCATGCCATTAAGTTATTTCTGGTTACCATAAGCTCTATGAACGAATCACTTAAAAACTTTAAATTTTTCAGAAGGTGTAAAATAATTTCGATATATTACCAACACTTGGTAAAAACCATCATTCACAAAACCATATTCAATAGGAGAGGGAGACTGAAATCAACTCCCCTGAAAAAAAATATGCAATGTTCTTTAAGGACTGGGGTGAGCTAGTGCAAGAAGTACTGGAGGACTTTAGGGTGGAGGTTGATCAGTGAGGTATGTCCAGCGCAATGAGTTATTCCTGACTTTATAAGTGTTTTTCTTTGATTAGGCCATCTGTATTTGCTCACTGACTTTCTGGCTCCTACCCTTTAGCTAAAGGTTAGGGAGACTGTCTCCTTTGATATTTACATCTCGAAGAGATGGGTCCCTGGTACCTGAGAAAGACATTCTTTGGGTGTTAAAACTAGCAGAAGGCTGGGAGCATATCTTTCAAAGGGGCAGAGAAAAAAGTTACAATGGTAATTTTTGTAGAGCAAATGCTCTAAGAAAAGATACCAGGGACAAAGGGTCAGTAGGAAACTGGTCTAAAGTTAAGTCAAGCTGATGGGACCATTAATGCCTTTATGATCTGGCTCAGAATATGCTATTTAAACTTAACCTTACACACATTTGTTAATTTGTTAGTCATAATGCAATCTTTTGCTCTGTTTACTATACCCATGACTTTTTATGAGGCATGGGAAATTTAACACAAGACTGAGAACTTTGGCCAGGAATTTTTGGAACATTTTATTGGCACAAGATACTGTCAACCTAAGAGAACCAGACTGTTCACTAGTAAGCCTGATTCAGAGAGACTCACATTCATAAGTATTATAAAACTGAAGTATTTAAATAACTTTCTAAGTTTCTTCCTCCCAATACTATGGTAGTGCATATAACAAAGTGGAAAGAGGTGTTTTCAATGCTGTGTTGTTTATAAACCTTGTTTTTTGCTTTGGTATTTCAAGATATACTAGATAATCATCAATGCATTCTACACTAAGCAGTGACAAAAAACAAGCCACCTGAATTGTACAGCTTGAAAGAGCTGGTTTCTTACAGAGATTCAAAGAAAATCAGTGCCATGCTTAAGCAATTAACCACAAGGACAAAGTGAACAAAACTGTTATGTAAATTTTGAGTCTTTCACAGTAAGTTTATTTCTAATGGCTTTTTTTTTTTTTTTTTGCCAAAAATGGGAGAGAATATATTTTCTTTCAGGATAAATAGCTTTTTAATCAGATAAGTATGATTATTAATATTGTTATCAGTACTAGGTCTGCCTGATATTCCATCCTAATACCATCACTGACACTGATTTCAGCATTTTTACTTTTCCATTGACTTTCTACAGTTTATGTATGTCTTGAATTTAGATATTTCTATTTATTCCCCAAATTCCTTCTACTTACTGTCATTGCTGAGTGCATCCCTATGTCTCATTCTTTCACATTCCCATACCTGAATTCTGCCATCTGCTTTCTCTGTCCTTTGGCAATCACTTTCTTAGCACTTTCTCTTTAATCCTGCCTTAGGGGAGGATGGCCCTCTGTAATAAGTACCTTATTTTCCTGGAACTCACCTCTTCCCTGGTTTTAGTAATCAGAAGGTAATGTTACAGAATGCAATGAAAACATGGAGATTTGGAGAAAAGACATCTATTAAAAACAAATACAACAACTAGGAATAAGATGCAAAGAGACTGTTGTTTCCAGTGTTATTTCTGTGTGTGAGAAACACAACACTTTTTAGCATTTGAGAGCCGTTTTCTCACTGGAGATGTGTGAAGAACAAAAGGAAAGAAATGAAGAAAGGAAGAAGCTAAAATGCAGCATCCGCATAGTACTTACTCCAAGATAGAGACAAGTGAGAATATGAAAGTTGTTTTGATATTAAAAGTGACATAGAAGGTTTCCTTATCAGTGACTTACTAAGACATTTTATTAACTTCTTACCCACATTATTCTTATTTGGTATTTATTCAAGAAGTATTTTTTGGGGCGCCTGGGTGGCTCAGTTGGTTAAGTGACTGCCTTCGGCTCAGGTCATGATTCCGGAGACCCAGGTTCAAGTCCCACATCGGGCTCCCTGCACCGCGGGAAGCCTGCTTTCCCTCTCTCACTCCCCCTGCTTGTGTTCTCTCTCTGGCTATGTTTCTCTCTGTCAAATAAATAAAATCTTAAAAAAAAAAAAAAGAATATGCACAAGAAATTTTTTTTTAAAGTATTTTTCAGCACTTAATTTTTGCCAGACATTACAGAAGGATATACAATTATTTAGGAACAATTCTTGCCCTCCAGTAATGTAAAAGTAGAGGGAAAGATGGTGAGAGAATAGGTTAAAATGTGATGCAGAGAGCTGAATCCCTTAATAAGACTAAGAGAGATATGGGAATGATTAATAATAGGGATGGTGACCCAAGGTTTGGAGCAGCCAGCAAAGGCCCCCTTGGGTAGATATTTCTAGTAACATACCTCCACAAAAACATGTTGGCTTCTCTGTCAAATGTGTTCCTAGAAATGAAACTTCAGAAGTTTTGTATGTTTAATTTTGAATATTTTCTCAATTGTTCTTTGAAGAACTTCTACCAGTTTATTCAATCACTGAATGTTTTCATATCTTCACTAACTTTGTGTTTTGTCCAGAAGTTAAACTCTGATATTCTGACTTCTTTTGTATTTCCATATTTTTATTTTGAGCAAGGTTGAGCATCTCTTCATTAAGTTATAAACCATATATTTTTTTTTCTGTGACAACTCTTTGTGTACTCTGCACATTTTTAGAAATTGAATAGTTTTTTTTTTTTTTAAGATTTTATTTATTTATTTGACAGAGAGAAACACAGCTAGAGAGCGAACACAAGCAGAGGGACTGAGAGAGGGAGAAGCAGGCTTCCTGCAGAGTAGGAAGCTGGATGTGAGGCTCGATCCCAGGTCTCCAGGATCATGACCTGAGCCGAAGGCAGTCGCTTAACCAACTGAGCCACCCAGGCGCCCCGAAATTGAATAGTTTTTGATGTAGGAAAGATACTGGGGTTCAGAGCCAATGACCAAGAAAGAATTCTTATGATGGCTTTGGTGCAAAAAGGTGGTTTTATAAAAGCACGAGGACAGGACCAATTGGTGAGCAGAAAGATCTGTGTTCAGGTTATGAGGGGGTGGTGATTATATACTTTCAAATTGGGAGGGGGTTAGGGTAGCATAAGTCTCTAAGGCATTTTGGAAACAAGTTTCTAGGTGCTAGCTTTTGTTAGGAAAAGGTCATTTAATTGTTGCCTAATAAAACCTTGATCATGAGATCCTTCATATGCATATTGGTGCATCATATGCTTGGGAGATGATTGCTAACCTTGGGGGTTTTAGAGATAACGGAAATTTCCAAAGGATTTTTATATGTTCAAGTAGACTCATAGGATCCGGTGGGGGGGGGGGAGGGCTCTTAGCAGAATGTTAATGTCAAAGCCGCTGAGTCCCTAGAGGAATGTCACTCTGCCTGTTTCAAGGACTTGTGAATGGGCTGTAAGCAGTAAGGAAATTTAATTTTTCTTTTGCCTTTATTTCCCACATCAGTTTTGGCCTTTTTTTTTTTTTTTAAGATTTATTAATTTATTTTAGAAAGTGTGTGAGAGTCAGAGGTGGGGGGTTAGGGGCTGAGGGAGAGAGAGAGAGAGATTCTTCAAGCTGACTCCCCTCTGAGTGTGGAGCCAGATGTGGGGCTCCATCCTAGGACCCTGAGATCATGACCCTAGCTAAAACCAAGAGTTGGCTGTTTAACTGATTGAGCCATAGGCACAATACAGTTTTGACCATTTCTTAATGTTTGAAAAAACTCATTATATATTTGGGAAACTTTTTGTCATGTATTGTAAAATTTTACCACAGATATGTATTTTTTGACTTAATAGTTATTTTTTTCTGCACAGAAGTATTTTATTTTTATGTGGTCTAATTTCCATGTTAAGAGTTTATTTCTTTATTCAGAAATTACTGTTTGGATAAAGTATTTTATATTATATTTTCTATTAATAGGAATTATACTATGAGTGTTCTTCTGTAGTAAGCACCATTCCTCAAACCAGTTACCAGTATGTAATGAAAAATTTGGAGTACCTCTAAGCTTAGCTCAGTCTTTCTAAAAACTGAAGACATTTCCTACAGTGGTTCTGTAATAATTTATGTACTCAATCCCTTATTATTGTATGTATAACCTTTGTGGTATCTAAGGAGATGAATGTAAGGTCTTCACTTTTTAATGAGTATTGCAAATTTTATTCATGAATTCCTAATATTGAACTATTTGCTTCTCTATTTAATGTATGGCTAGTGCCAATTTTTTCATCTTTTATTTCAGGTTTTTTTTAACATATTATTTATTTTTTTAATCATGAAATTAGCCTGATTATTTTTTTAAAGTGTAACCTTTGTCAATATTATGATGATCTCCTAATAGATTGGTGGGCTGGGCTTCTCTTTATGGTCTGGATCAATTTAGAGGGACTTAATATCTTCTCTTCTTTGAAAGTACAAGGAAACTATGTAATTATTTAGACCTGAAGCTTGCTGAAGGGACCAGTACTTGATAGTCTAAAATTTCTAGATTCTTTAGAATAAAATTTGACGATTGCTAATACCAGGTAACCTTTAATTTATATTACAGGGAACATAATAATTTTAAAATTTATTTCATAATGGTGGTTAGTTTAAGTAATTGATTTTATAACTGGTTTATATCTGTGATTGTTCGCCACTTTACGAATTTTAACTTATTTTTCTTGATTAGGTTTTTCTGAGGCTCACTTATTCAATTCTACTTTAATTTTACTTTATTGATTTTTCTCAGAAAAATCAGTCCTTGGATTTGTTTACTTTTTTAGGAAACTAAAAAAATTAATGTTTTAATTATTTTAAAAAATTATTTTTTTCTGCTTCCCCTTGGATTATTCAACAATTTTTTTAAAGTTTTAAATTTAACTCATTTTATTTTTATTCTTTGTTTATAAGGTACTTGCCTAACTACATTATCTTCTGATTACAACTTTAGTTATAGGCCATAAATATAGTTAAGTTTTTTTAAGCATTTAATTCTTGAGATATTTTGTAAATTTTTTGACAGGTTTTTTTTTTTTATTATTGTTAATAAATTTTTTTTTCCAGTGCTTCAAGATTCATTCCCCATTCCCCACACCCAGTGCTCCACACTTTAGTTGTCCCCAGTACCCACCACCAGGCTCTCCCATACCCTCAGTTTGTTTCTGTGTTCAAAGTCTCTGTTGTTTCATTTCCCTCCCTAGATTACCCTAGTTCCCATTTGCTTTCCTTCTGCCACTGTCCTCCAGTTTGCCCCTCATGCACCGCAAGTAAGTGAAACCATGCGATACCTGACTTTCTCTTCTTGGCTTATTTCACTCAGCATAATCTCTTCCAGTCCAGTTCATGTTGCTACAAAAGTTGGGTATTCATCCTTTCTGACGGAGGCATAGTATTCCATTGTATATATGTACCATATCTTCTTTATCCATTCATCTGTTGATGGCCACCTTGGCTCTTTCCACAGTTTGGTGATTGTGGCCATTGCTGCGATGAACATTGGGGTGCATATGGCCCTTTTTTTCACCATATCTGTATCTTTGGGGTAAATGCCCAGTAGTGCAATTGCAGGGTCATAGGGTAGCTCTATCTTTAATTTTTTAAGGAATCTCCACACTGTTTTCCAAAGCAGCTGCACCAGTTTACATTGCCACCAACAGTGTAAGAGGGTTCCCCTTTCTCCGCAGCCTCTCCAACACTTGCTGTTTTCTGTCTTGTTAATTTTGGCCATTCTGACTGGTGTAACGTGGTATCTCAGTGTGGTTTTGATTTGAATTTCCCTGATAGCTAGTGATGCTGAACATTTTTTCATGTGTCTGTTGGCCATTTGTATATCTTCTATGGAGAAGTGCCTCTTCATGTCTCTTGCCCATTTTTTTGATGTGTTCATCTTCTTTTTGGGTGTTGAGTTTGAGTAGTTCTTTGTAGATCTTGGATACCAGCCCTTTGTCTGTAGTGTCATTTGCAAATATCTTCTCCCATTCTGTGGGTTGCTTCTTTGTTTTGTTGATTGTTTCCTTTGCTATACAGAAGCTTTTTATTTTGATGAAGTCCCAGAAGTTCATTTTCGCTTTTGTCTCCTTTGCCTTTGGAGATGTGTCTTGAAAGAAGTTGCTGTGGCCGATGTCAAAGAGGTTACTGCCTATGTTCTCTTCCAGGATTTTGATGGATTCCTGCCTCACGTTGAGGTCTTTCATCCATTTCGAGTTTGCCTTTGTGTGCGGTGTAAGCGAATGCTCTAGTTTCATTCTTCTATATGTAGCTGTCCAATTTTCCCAGCACCATTTATTGAAGAGACTGTCCTTTTTCTACTGGATATTTTTTCCTGCTTTGTCAAAGATGATTTGACCATAGATTTGTGGGTCCATATGTGGGCTCTCCACTCTGTTCCATTGGTCTGTTTCTGTTTTTATGCCAGTACCATGCTGTCTTGGTAAGCACAGCTTTGTAATAAAGCCTGAAGTCAGGTAATGAGATGCCCCCAGCTTTGCTTTTCTTCTTCAGCAATTCCTTAGCGATTCGGGGTCTTTTTTGGTTTCATATAAATTTTAGGATTGTTTGTTCTAACGTTTTGAAGAATGTTGGTGGAATTTTGATCAGAATGGCATTGAAAGTGTAGATTGCTCTGGGCAGTATAGACATTTTGACAATGTTTATTCTTCCGATCTATGAGCATGGAATGCTCTTCCATCTTTTTCTGTCTTCTTCAATTTCTTTCCTGAGTGTTCTGTAGTTCCTTGAGTATAGATCCTTGACTTCTTTGGTTAGGTATTCCGAAGTATCTTATAGTTTTTGGTGCTATAGTAAATGGAATCGATTCTCTGATTTCCCTTTCTATTTTTTCGTTGTTGGTGTATAAGAATGCAACTGATTTCTGCGCGTTGATTTTGTATCCTGCCACATTACCAAATTGTTGTATGAGATCTAGTAGTTTGGGGGTAGAGTCTTTTGGGTTTTCCACATATAGTATCATGT
>PITA01030790.1:0-16060 GCA_004023965.1 Spilogale gracilis | reverse complement strand
AACAAAGAGGCAACCCACAGAATGGGAGAAGATATTTTCAAATGACACTACAGACAAAGGGCTGGTATCCAAGATCTATAAAGAACTACTCAAACTCAACACCCAAAAAGAAGATGAACACATCAAAAAATGGGCAAGAGACATGAAGAGGCACTTCTCCGTAGAAGATATACAAATGGCTAACAGACACATGAAAAAAGGTTCAGCGTCACTAGCTATCAGGGAAATTCAAATCAAAACCACTCTAGATTCCACCTTACACCAGTCAGAATGGCCAAAATTAACAAGACAGAAAACAACAAGTGTTGGAGAGGCTGCAGAGAAAGGGGAAACCTTTTACACTATTGGTGGGAATGTAAACTGGTGCAGTCGCTTTGGAAAACAGTGTGGAGATTCCTTAAAAAATTAAAGATAGAGCTACCCTATGACCCTGCAATTGCACTACTGGGCATTTACCCCAAAGATACAGATGTAGTGAAAAGAAGGGCCATATGTACCCCAATGTTCATTGCAGCAATGGCCACAATCACCAAACTGTGGAAAGAGCCAAGGTGCCCATCAACATATGAATGGATAAAGAAGATGTGGTACATATATACAATGGAATACCATGCCTCCATCAGAAAGGATGAATATCCAACTTTTGTAGCAACATGGACTGGACTGGAAGAGATTATGCTGAGTGAAATAAGCCAAGAAGAGAAAGTCAAGTATCGCATGGTTTCACTTACCTGAGGTGCATGAGGGGTAAACTGGAAGACAGTGGGAGAAGGAAAGTAAATGGGAACTAGGGCAATCTAGGGAGGGAAATGAAACAACAGAGACTTTGGACACAGAAACAAACTGAAGGACTTGGAGGGAGGGGGGTGGAGGGATGGGAGAGCCTGGTGGTGGGTACTGGGGACACCTAAAGCATGGAGCACTGGGGAATGAATCTTGGAACACTGGGAAAAAAAATTTTAGTAACAATAAAAAATAAAAATAAAATAAATAATAAAATAAATAGAATAAAATAAAATCACTTCATTGAAAGTTAAAAACAAAAAAACCTTTGTGTTGCCAATAGTTATTGGAAACACATACAGGAAATTCAATCCACATGTCCAGTAGTTTATCTGAGGCTGCACAGATGGTTTTTAAATAAATAATTTCTTAATTTTAATAAAGTCCAAAAATACATTTCTTCTGATTTTTTTTTTCACTTTACGATTAGTACTTCTTGTTTCTTAAAAGTCATGGTGCTGGGGAATATCATTGAAAGGATATAACCACTAATTGACCCGTAAGCTGGACCTGAGCACTCAGGGGCTCCTTACCACCTCCCTTGTCCTTGGAATGTGGATGACGCTTGCCTTTCCCACTGGCAGAGGCTGCTCCAAGGACACACCCTTGAGATAGTGATGTAATGTTGGGAACACCCTGCATCATCTATATGTGACTGAACCCAATTAAGAACTCTATAAATTTTTAAGATTTGGCAGTTGGTGCAAGGATCCATTCATCTTCCTACCATCCAAGACAAGCCTCATCTGTAAGTTCCCTTGCTCATTAAAATGGGTGGGCTATCAACCAAAAATGGCCTTCCTCTTTCTTTAGTCTCCCACTGTCCTCATAATAAAGGAGTCAGTTTTAGGTTAAAATAGGGAAGCTCCAGAGAGGGTTAAGAACCAACACATGGCTGACCTCTTCCTAGCTTATTCTAGAGCTTATTTTATTTTTAGCTTCCACTAGTCAATGATCCACTTCAAACTAACTTTTGTATATGGCTTTATATAGGACACATAGATTCTGTTTTTTCCCATGTTTCTAATTTCTCCAGCATTATTCACTGAAAATAATTCTTTTTTATCCTCACTGAATAGAAGTGGTACTTTTTAGTAAACTAAATGACGATATGCGTATGTGTCTATTTCTGGCATCTTGATACCATTGTTCTATTTTTCTAGTTTTGCACCAAAGCCAAGGTATCTTAACTAGTATAATATTACAGCTTTATAGTAATTTAAAATCCGGCAAAGGAATATCTCACCAGGGGTATTCTTTTTTAAAATTATCCTTTGCATTCTCATATACAGTTTAGAATCAAGCCTGCCAATTTCCACAAAAAGAAAAAAGTTACTGCGATTTTGATTGAGGCTACATTGAGTCCACAAATCAATTTGAAGAGAATTGGCAACCAAATCGAATCTTCCAATGCATATAATATATTTCCATATATAACAAAACATATGATATCTTTCCATGCCTACTTCTTCATTTAGGTCTTCCTTAGTTTCTCCCTTGGTATTTTTAATAATATAGAAGTTTGGGGTGCCTGGGTGGCTCAGTGAGTTAAGGGACTGCCTTCAGCTCAGGTCATGATCCCAGGGTCCTGGGATGAAAACTGCATCGAGCTTCCTGCTCAGCAGGGAGTCTGCCTCTCTCTCTCCCTTTTCCACTCCCTGTGCTTAAGCTTTCGCTCTCTCTCTCAAATAAATAAACAAAATCTTTCAAAAAATAATGTAGAAGTTTATACATATTTCATTAAATTTATTATTATTTGATGTTTTTGATGCCATTACAAATACTATTGTTTTTATTTTCCAACTGTTTGCTCTAACTATATAAAAATACAATTGATTTTGTATGTTGATCTTGGATTCAGTAATATTGCTAAATTCATTTATTATTTATAATAGTTTACATATTCTTTTGGATTCTTTATGAAACAATGATGTTATCTAAGAATAAAAAGTTTTATTTCTTCTTTTTTATTTCTTTCTTTTCCTATATGCCTCCTTTTTCTTTCTTTATTGTCTCTATTGTCCTTGCTAGTTCTTCCAGTACCATGTTGGACAGAAGCGGTAATAAAGAACAAATCTTTGTCTTGGGGTCACTCTCAGGGACAAAGCTTCAGTGTTTTACCACTGAGTGAGTATGATATGACAGCTGCTCCTCTAAAGCTCCCCTTCAGTGTAAGCCACAATCCTCAATGGAAGAGGATATAAGAAAAATTCTTTTCACCAGCACAAAGAGATGGCAAAAGGGCTTGCACTCTGGCTAGAGTTCTAAGAAATCACAGCAACCATATACCTGTGTTCATATAAAGTATGGTTTTGTGTGGTTTCAGTTTACACTACCTACAAGCTGTAGAAAGCCCCTCAAATAGAAATTACCTTAAAAGTCAGTCCCTGGGACATGTAGTATAATTAAAAGCAAAGCCTCTTTGGAAGGATGCATTTCTGGCCCATGGGGCACAATATTCTATAGATAAAGTCCCGTGGAGGACGAGTTCACAATTTGAAACAACAAAGCAAAGAAGATAAGCCAATGATCAATAGATTTTAGACTGAAAGAAACAAGATCTTTAGATGTTCAAGAACTACAATTAATATAAACTGATAGACACTAAAAAATGTGTTAAAAATAAAATAAATCTGATTAAATCCATTCAATATGTGGGGGTTGGGCTCAGGGAGACAGAAGAGAGAAAAACACTAAAACACTAAATTTTTCATCTTAACACAGCAAAGAGTCCATAAATACCTCTTTTCTTTTCCTGAATTTAGTAGTTCAATAATTTTCACTTAAGCCTCACAGCTCCAGCTTTTCCTCCCATCCCATTTGGCCTTGCTACATAACCAGGGACCTGTCCTCTTGAGGACTTCTGTTATCCAGAAAGGGAGTTGAAACTATCAGCTGGGATAGCATATTCCTTCAATAGTCCATTTTTAAAAGAACCAATGCATGCATCTAAAGTATTTGTGTTTTATTTAGATTTGTATATATTCATATCCATATGATAATTCATATCCATACAGAGCACTGAAAAGCATTCCCTAGCATGAAGTGTTTCAACACATGATGTTGCGTATAAAAAGCAGATGGCACAGAAGCATGGATAATATAAACTCACCTATGTAAAATTGTCTTTTCCTGGATTCAGAAAGCCATATGGTGGTACTCACTGAGAGAAATCCATAAAGAATGTTCAGCAAAACATTGATAGTGATTATTTCCGGGTGGTAAGATTTCTAGAGATTTTTGCTTTTACTTTTATACCTTCTTAATTTATTTGGCTTTTATAGTCAGAAACTTAAATAAAGAACTAATTGAAGGCATAAGTCAAAATTTGTTTTTAACTATTATATTTGGAATCAGAGCTAGTTTTTTCTTTAAAAAGAGTAGTGGTGTAGGAGATCAGAAGAGCTGCTTTGGCACTTAATGTATCATAAGAAGATTTAAGCCATTGGTGGAAATTGGGAACAACAGCTCTAAAGCTTCAAAAATCTTCTGAAACCCCACAGCTTAAGCTTCTATTTCTACTTAGCTCTGGGAAAGAGAAGGTTCAGAAACCACCAACGTGCAGTACTGATAGAGGTATAGAGAAGAAAACCGGACTAGTGGGTCCAGCGTAACCCTGTGGATTCAGGTGTCATGGGGGTCTCACCTCCAGGCCAGCAGAGAACAGTTTTCCACAACCGAGCTCCTTAGCAGTTCATCTGGTAAATGGTCACTCAGCCTTTGCTTGAATAGGGCAAAGCATTTGCCAATCCACAGGTAGATCTATTTGATTTTCAGATGGTACAGCTTCTGGAGATGATCATCCTTCATGTAATATGATTTCTGTTCCCTGTGCCTATGACCCTCTGCTCCCAGAGCTGGAAGAAAGTCCTATCACTCTTTACAAGGGAAGTCCTTCAGACATCTGGAAACTCACCTTAGGATCTGTTCCCCTACTTCCTTTCCTAAACAGAGTCTCATTCTCCAGGTTAAATATTTACCACCCTGGTCCTAAATCCCCTGCACAGAATTCATTTTACCATTACTGTCCATCCATTCAGCATAGAGTAGAGTGAGGCTTTCACCTTTCTTTCTGGACACTTTGATTCCAACTCACACAAAAATCATGTTAGTTTTCAGGGGGCAGTCTTTTCACATGACTATTTACATATTAGTTGAATATGTATCTTGTCAATTAAAAAAATCTTAAAGATAAGCTACGGTATCACTTAGTCATTTCCCTTTCACAATTATAGGGACATTTGATGTTTTTAACTCAAATGCTGGCCTTTCATTTATATTTATTAAATATTTCATATTAGAACCCGAACAACATTTTTTTTGACTACTGAGTCTGTCATCTGATTATTCCTATATTCCCTAGTTTTGTGACTTCAAATTCTTTTACACATATCCTCTTTATCTTCAAATCATTGACGAAATGTTGAATGATGTGAAGCCATAAGAGGATTTCTAAACTATTAACCAATTCTTTCACATTCCCTCCCATCCTTCAATGACTCAGGGACCTACTTGGGCTTATCGCTAATATTTTCCATGTGCATTTGTGGATCTACTTACTGCTTTGTCTGGCACTCTGGAAGGCTGACCAGCACAGACAGGCTCCCTGGCCTCTAACTTTAGTCAGAAACCAGGTGAAATCTAAAAGTGAAGAGTCAATAAATCCTTTTGTAGTTGAAGTAACCCCTTTTGCCAGGTGGCTATGGTTTGGCTCTATTTCTTTATTAAACCCACAACTTCTGTCAGATCTCCATACAGGATGCCTCTCTGCCTTCTGGTAACGTCTCCTTCCCCTGACACTTGCAGACATCAGGCTGTAACAATTTTCCATTATTCCTAATCCCATCCCATGTTGGTTTCCCCAAACATGCTCCAACTTTGCAATTGTCCCTTTATTAAATGCTCTTCAATTAACCTATGTGAATGTTTCATTCCTACTGGGATTCTGACTGATCATTGCCAATTATAATATCATTCAAGCCACAGTTCTGGATATTTTTAATATTTTAATAAAAACAACATGAAGTGTATCTTTTGGGGGAAAATCAAGATAAGATTCAAAACATCCTCTTTTTTTTTTTTCCATTTTGTTGACTTGGCTATAAAAGGAACTCATGTTAATCCTGCATTACTTTTGTGTTACCTCATGCTAACCTCCAATAGTCACCCCCTCTCACTCTCTAACAAAGAAATTTTTTTCCTGGAATTTTCCTCAAGACTGACAAGAAGTTCATCACAATATGCTCTGAGATACTGAGTCTCTTGCTCTTTTTTAAAAAATCAGGTTTTTTGCCTAACAATGGAGAAGTCTAGAGAATAAATATGTTGAAGTAACATCTGTAGATATACTTTAACATTAAACTAAAAAGTTTTCCTGTAAGGACTAAGAATAAAAGATAATGAGAAATTTAGAAATTTTTATGGGATATTTCTCTTGTTTAAATTATCTTCTTTTTCTGATTGTAGTATTATAAAAAAAACTAGTAAGATACAAATAATATAAAAAAATAAAAGTCACCCACATTTTCACAATTCAGAAATAATATATATTTCCTTTACTTGTATTTGCATTTTGTATAACTGGAGTAATTCTCTTTAAGAAAAAGATTTTATTTATTTATTCATTAGAGACAGAGAGGCAGAGGGAGAGGGAGAAACAAGTTTTCCACTAAGCAGGAAGCCCAGTGCAGGACTTGATCCCAGGACTCTGCTGAAGACAGATGCTTAACCAACTGAGCCACCCAGGTGCCCCGGAATCATTCTTCACATACAGTTTTATATCTCACTTTTTTGAAAATTCATATTAAATGTTAATAGCAATATGAAAAAGCCTTTGATAATCTTTGACTCAGGAAGTCTAGTTATTAGAATTTCTATGCCACAACTCAGGCACATCTATTTGGTGACAACATATCTAAATCGTGGTTTATAAAGGAAAGAGGACTCTTTAGAACACTGCTTCTCAAGCTTTAATGTGTATGTGACACATCTGGGATCCTGATAAAGTACAGATTCTGACTCAGTAGGTCTGGGGTGGGACCTGAGACCTTACATTTCTAATGTGCTGAGTGATGATGTCGATGGGGTAGGTCTACAGATCACATTTTCCAGAATAAGAATTCCAATGCACGTTAAAATTTGAGAAACATGTGTCTACAGCAAGGATTCTCAGCCTTGCCTTACATTTCAACCACCTTGTAAATACTTAAAAAATAACATCAAGAGATCTGTTTTATAAAAAGCTTACCAGGTAATTCTGATGCACAGTGGAGGTTAACTACTTCTCTAGAACTAAAGGCATAGCATGATGTCAAATGTGGCAACTATAAATAACTCACATAGCCTTTGTTTCGAATTTTAATAGGAAGAAAAAAATGACAGCACCAGCCACAACAAAACAAATCAAAAACAAAACAAAACAAAACAAAACAAAACAAAAGAAACCTGACTATTGTGTGGGAAGGCTGATGCCACAGCTGAGAAACCACAAATCAAGATTCTGCTTTGGAGCACACAGGGATTTGAACTAAATTAGGCCACCTGAACCCAAAATTGGTTTGGAAATCTCATCAGCATGATTTACTCTGTATGATTTTCAAGGGTTCAGTTTAAGGTCTCTAATAATCAACTTAGGCAAATTTCAGAGGTGATACACATCTCAAGGATTGCCTGAGTATTTGGTCATGACAGACATCCAGAGGTCATCAATCAGAAAAATTTGTGTGCACAATCTTTGGAGGCATAGGAATTGAGAAAGTAATCTCCAATTTTTCTCAGCATTAGCTCCATTACTTCAGAGCAGGACAGATCAGTTTGCATCCAATTTTGGCTGGAAGACTTTGTAAACAATCAAAGGCTGGAAAGTGTTGGTGTTTACAGAGTTCTGACTTTAAAATACCATCAATGACTTCAGTTATATCTTTTCTTGCACCATCTGGACAGGATAGTAAATTGGATGGGAATGGCTTCTGCCTTCATTTCATAGAACCACTGAAAATGCACTGAAGCTTGTGAAAGTGCAATTGTCTGTGTTATGACGAGATGGCAGGAGGCCCATGAATAGGGCAGTTTGGGGACCTCGCCATAGAGCTCTGAGTCTGCTTGCACTACCTCTTGTGCACAACCGCCTCATACTATGGTGAAGGAACAGGAGAGGCCTGGGGAGGAACTCTCTGCTGGGCATCTCTGTGATATGCATTCCTCTGTATGAGCACCAGGGGCCAATGGGCAGGTCCAGTACTGTGTAAGTAGCTAAAATCTGAACACCATAACACAGAAAGGATAGAGGAAGACTAAGAATCTATAGAGATCAAACCTAAATCTAGGTCTATTGTCTGACTTGGGAATGTCAATATTTGTTGATGAACCTTGGCTTCCTCATCCATGAAATAAGCTAATTAGACAAAATTGTCTCTATGGCCATTTTTGGAACTAGCAGGATATGAGTTCTAGTAATAATGGTCATGGTAATAATAGATAACGTTTACTGGGTACCTACCATGTACCAAAAATTATTCTAGATACTTCATGTGTGTTGAGTCATTTAACTATGTTTCTTTAATAAATACCATTTTACCTGAATTTTATGAATAAGAAACACGTTCAAGAGGCAGGATTTTAACCCAATTATCCAACCTCAAATCTTGAGCTTTTAACCACTGCATTCAGTTCTCTCACACTGATATTTACATTTAGCATTCTCTGAACATCTTATCGCAATGTGAGAAACATTCCATTTATAATCACAGGAGATTGGCTAAGCATAACTATTAAATAGCATCAGCCAAATTCAGCAAAGTAAAAAGCAGAATTCAGCAAGGTCATCAGTAAAGCTCCTGGATAAAATTGCTTCTGTTTCCATAACTACCTATCTGTTCAGCTTTTCCACTCAGGTACTCCCTCCCATTCCAGCTGCTGTCTGACTTCACCAAGACTCTTCTTTGACTTCCCCTCTCATTGTTTTCCTTTTCAATCAGTAGCCTTCTCTCTTCACTCTCTTTCCTTTCCATCATGAATTTCATGCTCTGTCATATCAACTATTGTCTTACCTACTTCCTTTGCTCCATTTTCTTTCCACGGACTTGCGTACAAAAAAAACCTCAACCCTCAATGAACCCATGTGCCCAGGTCTCTGAGCCCACACCAGACTGCTGGAGAGAAACCGCACAGTCCCCCCACTTCAAGTGAAGACATGCTCCACTTGAAAATCATAAGCTTCTACTTGATCAGATCTCTTAGTGCCACTGATTTCTGCCCTTTCCTAATTAAGCCCTGGAATGGAAATTCATTGAAGGCTTATGACCTTCACTTCTCACAGTGGCAGTCCTGCTACCTTATGCCTTTGTACTCAGCAGGTGGTTTCTTCTCATTCTCAGAGAAAACAGAATTTCTCAATTCCTAGACTAGATCTGCACACCTATCTGCATCCACCCCACCCCCATCCTCCCCTCCCATTCAGGAAAAACGGATCTCTTCCCCTATCTAATATCAATCCTCTGCTGTGCCTGAATTTTGTCCTCCCACTTTCTCTAGGACTTGGATCTTTCAGGTATCTTCTCCCCCCTCTATCTTCAGTCTCTCACTCTACTGGCTCCTTCTCTCCGCAACTAACCTGCTCCAGTGCTCCCACCTAAAAAAAAAAAAAAAATTCTCTCCACTCCTCCATCAACTTCCTCCCTAGTCACCCATTCATAACCAAATATCTTAAAATAATTGTCCTCCCTTGGTATCTCCACATTCTCTTTCCTACCCATTCCTACCAACTGCTTCTTTCCTCCTTTATTTGTATGTGATAGACCACTTCACCTTCCCTGTTCCCTGCCCAATGCGGGTTTCTATACCCCCACCCCTTCATGGTTTTCCTCTTACTTCCTTGGTCTCATACTCTCACACTGTCCTTTTCAGTATTTTTGCTCTCTCTTTATCATGTAAATGTTAAAGGCTATAACCCTGTTCCTCAAAGTTATGATTTCCTCAAATTCTTCTTGGGCCATCACAGCTACTCCCATGACTTCAATTGTCATGCTTATGCTGACGATTCAAAAAATATATATCTACAGCTCAGACTTTTCTCCTGAGCTTCCAAGGGGCATCTGGGTGGCACAGTTGGTTAAGCACCTGACTCTTGGTTTAGGCTGGGGTCTGATCTCAGGATCATGAGATTCAGCCCCACATGGGGCACTGCCTTCAGCATGGAGGCTGCTTGGGTTTCTCTCCCCCTCTTCCTCTGTCCCTGCCCTTGCTCTCTCTCTCTCTCCCCAAAACAAACAAACAAACAAACAAACAAAGTTCTCCTGTTTATTCTAACAGTTGACCAGGGCAGAGAACCATAGCCTTATGTTAATGAGTCTAGGGACTTATCTAGACCTGAATGATTGTCGGTAAGGTGGTTATCAACTATGACTCTGTCTTATTGTGTCCATCCTTCTGTAATTAATCTAAATGTCAAATCTCCCTCTGAATTCTCCTGAGCTTCCAACTCACACATCCAACTACTTGGGCATCTCCACCACCTAGAGGTACAACCCATGCTACCAGTTTGTCCAAAACTGAACTGAACCCAATCTATCCTTCCTGAGACTTACTGTTCCTTTATGTTCCCCCAGTGGTGATGCCAGTGTCTTAGCAAGACACATGGTAGTTGTCATCACCTTCTCTATTAAGCACTGATATCTAATCCATCACCATGTCCTCTTGAATATGCCCAGATTCACTTTCTTCATTTTCACTGTTATTCCCCTTTTCCAGGCCACTGTTTTCACTAAACTGGACAACTGAACTTCACTCCTCTATGCTTTCCATTTTGACCTGCCACTTATTTTCTATATTGTTGGCCCAGATATATTTTTCTAAATACAGATCTAATTATTTCTCTCCTTTTCTAAATACCCAGCACCCCTGTCCTTTGTCTTAGAATAAAGTTCAAAATACTTACTATGGCTTGCACAACCCTTTGAGACCTGAACTGACTCATCTTTCTAGTTCATTTCTGAACATTCTCCAAATGCAGCATGCTATGTGACAGGATATCAAATGCCTTTCATCTTTTTGAATTTGCCTTGTTTACCATCATCCTCAGGTTTAAGTGAATGTTGTTACTTCTGCCCAGAATGGTTTTCCCTTTCATTCTCACCTATCTGACTTCTATTCAGCTTCTATCTGACTTATTTTGGAAATCAGTTCTTCTAGGAATCTTTCCCTAATTACCACAATAACCTTGAGTACACTGAACCTCTTATTTTAAGCAATAAGAGAAGTCTAGTTCTGAAATTCATACATTTACAAATCGTTCTTAAATAAGAAGACCCTCTGAATCAGCATAGTATATGAATGACCAATAAAAATTTCACATATGGGGATGCCTGGGTGGCTCAGTTGGTTAAGCATCTGCCTTTGGCTCAGGTCATGATCCCAGGGTCCTGGGATCAAGCCCTGCATTGTGCTCCTTGCTCAGAGAGGAACCTGCTTCTCCCTCTACCTACCACTCTCCCTGCTTGTGCTCTTTCTTTCTCTCTTTCTCTCTTAAAAAATTCACATATGGACGGGTTCCCTGCAATGTACCTAGTTGTAATTCAGATTGAAAGTCCTACGTAATCATCATAATAATACCTACAATTTTTCAAATGCCTACTATACACAGGCACTGTATTAAGTATTATAGGTCATAATTTGTTTGATCCTCTCAACAGATCCTATTTTACTGACAAGGACTCGAGACTCAGTGATGATAAATGACTTCCACAAGGACACAGCAGGACATAATGCACCTGGAATTTGAGTGCCAGCACTCTTAACCATTGTAACACACCCCTTAACCCCTGGAATATTCTGTGCCCAGAAAAAGAACATATAATTTGTTTAGCTCATAAGGGTGTTGATCATTTTACCTGATAGCTGCAAAATAAATAAGTTCCATTGTTTCAAAGAAAACAAATGTTAATGAAATCTTAAAATTTAACTGTGGGATGGGAAAGGGAAAGATGGGCAGGTGGGAAATGCCAATATAAAGAAGGAAAAGGAAGGTATTCTGTTAGGTCTTAGACTTTTTAACCAATTCCACTAATATCTTAGCACATTTTTTTGGTAAGAAAGTCTTCTACATATATCCTCAACCTAGGAATAGAACTAAAGGCCATATACATTTGTATATTAAATACATATACAGAAGTTAATTATGTCACCCCTTGTCCGTTCTCTAAACCAAATGGCTTCTCATGATGATGACTGGGAAGGATTTGGACTGTTATAGGATTAAAGTGCTCACAGCTGAGGCTATACCCTTTCCAAGGACAATAACTAACATGGATTATAAATCAACTGTCCTGGAATAGACCTGTTCCCGTTACATCAGGGAGTTAGATTACAAGTCATAACTATCAATTTGTCCTGGTTTTGCCCATGATAAAGTCTGCTGTTTGTAAGGCTAAATAATTAGACTATTTGTTAGATAGTGTTTTGATACCTTTGTCAAAACACAGTGATAAGCACCTCAATATGGTTTCTTACATACAATAAGTAAAAAAAATATTTTTAGATAAATTATAACCTTAAAGAAATTGTGCAAGGAAAGCAATATCATATCTATTTTTCAACAGAGGTATTTAAAAAATTAACTGACTTACTCAAGACTAAATAACTCATGTCTGGGACAGAATGGAACTTAAAACCAACTCAGGCTAATGCTAAAGTTCCCTTATTTCAACTACAGAGAGATGGAGGTAAGGAAAAAAATCTAAAAACTGTGAAACTGCATAACTTCAGGATTCCACTTCTGAAATATATTAGGACAACAACTGTAAAAAAAAAAGAAATTATATTTTGTGACTTTTCAAATAATCAAATGGTCTGTATCACTTGCAAAATTTTAATCAGACACGCCCATAATAAATGGAAAGAAACACTGTAGAGAGCTGTTTTCAAATGGCAAATAATGGTAAGCAGGGTGTTGAAGATATTAATTTTCATGACTGGTACCTTTGTTATTTTGTATCATTGTCCACCCCACTTTGTCTAAAAATACAAAAACATGAGAGAAAACTAGTTTTCAAGGTCAGTTAGTTTTTGAAAAGTCATCAGGGAAAAAATGAGAATGGAGGTAGAATTTCTAAGAAGTTCTCTTCTCCCCCCTCACTTTTTGTTTTCACCTCATAGTATGTATATGTGCTCTACCTTAACTAGTCCCACTGACAGACCACTAGCTTTGAAACTCAAAGACAAAGAGATTAAACTCTTGAGAAGATAGCCTAGGAAAAAAATGACTTGATTTTTGTGTGTGTGTGTGTGTGTGTGTGTGTGTGTGTATTCCAAGGTGTTTTTTTCTCTTATAAAATTGTTTTGGCATATTTCCTTTCTTCAATGCGCAGTAAGCAGCTTTTAAGGAAATAAATGTGAGTGGATTTGGTTAAGTGACTGGGATGAAGGGAGGTTTCACCATCTGTGACGAATGCATTAAAATAGACTTGCTCAGGGAAAAGGTTAGCTGTATTGCCTATCTTTATGAGATGGCATTGAAATAAAAGTACTGGTTTATATGTATTGATCACTGTACATTGAAAGGCATCCCAGGGCACCTGGGTAGCTCAGTTGGTTAAGCATCAGACTCCTGATTTCGGCTCAGGTCATGATCTCCGGGTTGTGAGATTGAGCCCCAAGTTGGACTCCCTGCTGGGTGTGGAGCCTACTTAAGATATTCTCTCTCCCTCTCCCTCTCCTCTTCCTCTTCATGCCTCTGCTCACTTTCTCCCCCTCTCTCTCTCTCTCAAAAAAAAGGGCATTTCAAAGAGAAGTGTGATATGAATAATTAAATTATGGGCTGCTTGTGCAGATGGAGAACCTCATGGGCTCTGTGTGCACAGATGAGTGCTAATCATGAGGTATTTAAGAAAATGTATATCCTGGGGCTTCTCATCACCGGATCTTTTTGATGAAAATTCAACATACTGATATATAGACATTTCCATAGTCTCTCAAAGAGGACTTGCTGTGATTGTTTCACATGGTTTGCATATACCTTAATTACCTATAGCCCGAACCTAGAGGATAGGTATGGGTATAGTGTGAGTAGGGAGTTAAGAGGTAGAAGGAGGAGAGGGAACTTACAGCTTAGTGCAACTTTTTGAAATCTTAAGCCATCTAATGTTCCAACAGGATTTCTTGTGCCTAGTGATGATGCTAGTCTTGGTTACCCCGTTTTATTATATACTGCCATGTTGAGAATATAACACAGGTTCTCCGTAACGAAAACTGGCTGAGAGATATTTCTGAGAAATTATTTCACCTGGAACTGTACAAACTCCAGAATTCTAATCTCCTGAGGAGAGTCTCCCACTTCTTGACTCTAGTGATATTTTCAGATTTTACATTATTTTATTTATATTTAATTTTTTCAGTGTTCCAAGATTCATTGTTTACATCAGATTTTAAATCTGATCTTATTTACTTGAAAATTTCTCTACCTCTTGGCTTTCCTACCTTACTCAGACTATATTCAAACTTCCTGATCTCTTGTTGTACTACTCAGACTATATTCAAATTTCCTTATCTCTTGCTGTACTCTTCCTCTAAGCTCATAGTTCACCCATGCCAAAACACTCTCCTTAGCACCTTCTAAAACAGAAGTAGACATTTGCAATGGGGATCACATTTTGCAAATATTAAACTGATGCATTTTACTTTTCTTCTTATATCATCTTACCTTGTAGCCTTCTACCCTTTGAGGCCAAAACTTGAGATTTAAGTTCCAGGGCAAAACAAAGCTTAAATAACAGACTAGACAGAAAATTTTCTAAATTCCTTTAGCTTATCAAGAACTAAGCATTGTGAGCTCGGATACTTGAGTTGTCTCACCTAAGGACTTAGTTCCTTCCTCCTATACAGGCTGGGCCCCAAGTCTTCTTCCCTCTGGAAGGATGAGAACATCAAGTAGGGAAGACAAAAGAGAAGCCTGTTTCAGCCAGTCCCAGAGTATTATAGGAAGAAGAGAGACAGAAAAGGGAATAGAGGAGTGGACTTAGAATCAGCATGGATGTTCCAGTCACCTCTTCAGATGTATGCTTAGGAAAATAAGGAAGGTTAGAGATATTGAAAAAGATCCTGAAAGCAAAGGATTTTGTTCCAGTTCATGTTTTGACTCATGGAAGACCTTATCTCACATACTGTCCATGCACACCCCACTACTATCCTCCCTACTTGGTTGGGGGTGGGAGGATCCTCCGTGGTTGAGAGACATTGCTCTAGACTATTTTCAAGCCAAGAAAAATACTGTAAAACAAGGGGCACTTGTTTTACACTTCAGTCATAAGGGGAAGTGGAATGATCAACAGACAGGCAAATGAGAGACATCACCATGGAGACAGAGAAACTATAAGATTTGAGGATCACACCTTCCCAATCCCCAAGACACTACACAAACTACATACCTTCCCATATCCCCAGAAGCCATGTTGGAGAAGAAAAGCTGGTGACCAAGATGGCCCTCATCTGACTAAACATTAGATAGGCTTCTTCCTGGCTCTAAGCCCTGACCTCCCTTTCCTTATAGCATTTACTTAAGAAAATTTATTGTCATAAATTCTTTGTTTGCTTCTTTGAAATATATGTAAATATTTTTAAAAGGTTCTTGCCAGTTTTACAACCCAGAAATGTCTTTCTCAAGGATTAGGAACCAACTTTTTAAAATGTAAGCATCAGGGGAGATAACACCCCTATCTCTTGGTTCCTGTGAGCCTAACTTCAGCAGACACTTATAAAACTACCTCTCAGCTCAAAAACAGGAGAAAGTTTCCTTTGGGTAAATCCTCACACTCTTTGTTTCAGCAGAATTGAGTTCAGACTGAGTTCTGATCTCTCTCCCCTATTGTAATAGCCTTATATAAAATATTCTTTACCCATTGAAATTTGTCCAGTAAAATTTTTGCTTCAATCATGGAGAGAGAAAAAGAAAACAAATATATCCAAGACACTGTTTTTTCCTTAAAAACACTGAACATAGCCCAAAGGAAATATTAAAAGTTTATCATAATAACACCTATTCTCCTGAAGTTCTTTCAAAAAATAGAAACAGAAGGAAAACTTCCAGAGTCTTTCTATGAAGCCAGCATCACTCTAATCCCCAAACCAGACAAAGACCCCATCAAAAAGGAGAACTTCAGACCAATATCGCTGATGAATACGGATGCCAAGATTCTCAACAAGATCCTTGCTAACAGGATCCAACAATACATTAAAAAGATTATCCACCATGACCAGGTGGGTTTTATCCCAGAGATGCAGGGGTGGT
>PITA01030789.1:0-16063 GCA_004023965.1 Spilogale gracilis | reverse complement strand
TAAGATCCAGCTGGTCCAATGTGTCATTCAAGGTTCTTGATTCTTTGCTGATTTTCTGTTTAGATGATCTGTCCATTGCTGAAAGTGGTGTGTTAAGATCTCCTACGATTAGTGTATTGGCATCAATATGATTCTTTATTTTTTTTAACAGTTGGCTTATGTAGTTGGCTGCTCCCATGTTAGGGGCATAAATATTTACCTCATTTGTAATTTTTTAATACATTCTGAATTCAAATCCTTTGTCATATATATACATGTTTTGGGAATATTTTTTGCTGGTTTTTAACTTGACTAATTTTTTTTTTAAGATTTTATTTATTTGACAGAAACACAGCTAGAGAGGGAACATGAGCAGTGGGAGTGAGAGAGGGAGAGGAAGGCTTCCCGCTGAGCAGGAAGCTCAATGTGGTGTTCAATCCTGGGACTCCAGGATCCTGACCTGAGCTGAAGGCAGATGCTTAATGACTGAGCCACCCAGGCACCCCTAATTCATTTTTTAATAGGTGTCTCAAGAAGAGTTTTAAATTTGATTAAATGTAGATTTCAGATTTTTTTTTATAACTGTTTTGTCCTCTAAGAAGTGACTAGATTTTTCTTCTCTGTTAAAAAAGGGAGAAAGCAACTCTATTTGCTTGGAGAGTAGTTGGAATTAGTTTTCTTTTTTGTCTAAAGCAGGAATCCTTTTATTGTGGGTGCTGTGGATTCCTTTGACACTCTGGTGAAGCCTGTGAACCTCTTTGCAGAAGTTTTTAAGAATCTTGATTTTGATATGCAGTGGTAACCTTTCTTCATGTTAGTTGTGTTTGGACTACATTAAGGTTTTTAGGTCTGTGAGTTTATGGTTTTCATATATGTTTAGCAAATTTGTGGGCATTATTTTGAAGTGTTTTTCAGTTCTCTCTCCTTTGGAAACTAATTACATGTGTATTAGGCTTCTTGAAGTTTAACAGAGCTCTCTGATGCTCTTGTTCATTTTTCTTTTGATTGAATTTCTGTTTCTGTTCTTGTTCACTAATCTGTATCGAATCTGCTATTAATCATAGTTTATATTTCATCTCAGATACTGTATTTTTCATCTCTAGAAGTTTGGATTGTTAAAAAATATCGTATTTCTCCTTCTTTATGCTGTTTTGAATCTCATTTTTTTTTTAAGATTTTATTTATTTATTTGACAGAGAGAAACACAGCTAGAGAGGCAACACGAGCAAGGGGAGTGAGAGAGGACAAGCAGGCTTCCTGCCGAGCAGGGAGCCCTATGTGAGGAGGTCTGAGCCAAAGGCAGACGCTTGATGACTGAGCCACCCAGGCACCCCTTAAATCTCATTTTCTTTATATAGCTGTTTTAATGTCAGTGTTTACTAATGCTAAACTGTATCATTCCTAGACCTTTTTGTGTTGACTTCCCCCCCATCTGTGTTATATATATTTTCTTTCTTGCATGCCTGATAATTCTTTTTTTTTTTTTTTCTATTTTCTATGTGATCTATATTTTCTTTCTTTTTTTTTTTTATTGTTACTAATTTTTTTTTCCAGTGTTTCAAGATTCATTCCCCATTCCCCACACCCAGTGCTCCCCGCTTTAGATGTCCCCAGTACCCACCACCAGGCATGCCTGATAATTCTTAATTTGATGGCAGACATTGTGAACTTTATCTTATTGGGTGCTGGATATATTTGTATATAGCAAAAAGTTAAGTTACTTGGAAATAATTTAATTCACTTGTCTTGGTTTCAATGTTTTTTAGTTGGGATCGGAGCTGCCATTAGCTAAAGGCCAGTTTTGTCTTACTACTGACACCCTTTTGAGCACTTTCTTGATGCCTAATGAATTAAAGATTGTTTTCTTTCTGCTGAGATCACAAACTAGTTCCAATTTTGTGTCAGTCTTAGGGGTTGTTTTTTTGGCTTTTGTCTGGTGATTCTTTTAGTGACCTCAATAGTTTCCTTGCATGAAATTGAGTGATACTTAGCTGAGGCCTGGAGTGGGGCCCTCTGCAGATATGAGGAGCTCTGTCTGAGCAGGTCTTTCTTGTTCAGAGATGAATGAACACATATTCTGATATTTTGAGATAGCCTCACAACTGATGTTTGATCTGATTTTTTTAGGTCTTATAGTTGATGGTGCTGCAACTGTGATTCGTTACTTACATTTATAATTAGAGTATGCAACTGCAATTTGTTACCTACATTCATAATTAAAAGTGCTACATTTTAAATACTTAATATATATTTTTCCATCAAAATTCATGAAGTTCCTGAATTTTATCAGAGGCCCCCAGATTAAGATGCACTCTTCCAAAGGAAAAGAATATTTTGGGAAATTCTAGCCAGGGATTAGGGAGATGCTTTTTTCTTTTCAAGGCTCTAATTCATTCTTTCTGCAAGGCAGTGAGCAAAGATTTGAAACTTCAGAAGCACCTTTCATCAAAATCCCTCCTAATTTTTAATTAAGTATTAATTATAGTGACTGATTTTTAGTGATGCTTATTTCACAAGATCAAGCAATGGCTATTTCTTCTGTTTTAATGGTTTAGACAGCCGCAGTCAGGACTCCAAGTCTGTGGACTCAGCGTAGCCACTGCTTCCTGGGTGGAGGTCAGCTGACTTGTTTAGTAACTGAGATGATCATTGATGATTTCCAATTTGAAGTCTTACCAGGGGCAGTTGATAACAGCTTTTATTTATTTCCTGGTAGAAACATAAAATGTTTATGGTTAAACAGCAAGGTATAGGGAAAATACAAAATGTTTTTTGGATTCGTAATTTTTGTGATTTATTTTGAAGTGAAATGGCTAAAGTTTCTTAGTATTGTGAGTTAGTTACTACTTACCAAATCTTTTCCTGCCCCAAACTAAGGTAAATGGCTATGTTTCTATAAACTATATGTGTAAGATATTCCGAGTCTCCTGTCATAAGGCTTTAAAAAGTTATGAAGTTTTTCTAGCCAGAAATCTGGCTCTGAATGAAGATGATATTTAATGAAGTGTATGTATTATAGATTTATCACTGAAGAGTAGATATGCTTGCATGTGCTAGAGATTGCTTATACCATGAATTTTCTAGAAAAAATCTTTTTTCTAAATTCCATGTTAGGGTTTTTTTTGTTTTTGTTGTTAAGATAATGTTAATGGACTTTGATGCAGTTTGTCTTTATGAAGGTAGAATGAGTTGGAGTGGTTCGAATCTAAATCCTTTGCCAATTTATAACCAAATGAAATTAATTTGCTATAATTTTTCATATGTAGAATAGGAAAGGTACTAATTTATGTTCCTACTAATAAGAATCACCAACACTATTTTTTTTAGCTTCATATAAGAATAATTCTATTGTAATATTTACTTTCATCATTAGAGATAGTTCTTCGTGGGGGTGGGGTGCCTTTTGCCTAGGAGTTGCCAGACAGTTTCTTTATTGGGTGCATCAGGAATTAAAAGACTTTTCTTAGATATTTCTGACACTGTTTCTGAGAAAAGTCAGTTTTCAACACTTTATCCTTATTTTGGGGAGGAAGTTTTTAATTAATGGAATGTTAAAGAATGAATTGATTCTTTTATTTAGCAATTACATTTAGAATTATGTTATAAATTATGTCCTATATAACATTAATTGTGGACTATGAAAGGGGATTAGCATAGTACAATATATAGAAACCTGAAAGTAGTGGGGTGCCTGGGTGGCTCAGTCAGTTAAGTGTCTGCCTTTGGCTCAGGTCATGATCCCAGGACTTTGGGATTGAGCTCCACATCTGGCTCCCTACTCAGCTGGGATCCTGCTTCTCCCGTTCCTTCTGCCACTCCCTCTGCCTGCCTTCTCTCGAGTGTGTGCTCTTTCTCTCTGTCAAGTAAATTAAAAAATTAAAAAAAAAAACACAACAACTTGAAAGTAGTAATGCTGTATTATTGGTTTCAAATAATAATAACCATTGTATAACTTATTTATAATTTGTATGTGGAAAGAAGGATGTGGGAGAAACATTTTTATGATCTTATATTCCTAATTTCCCTTTTAGTTAAATCCTCTTGACTTATTTAAAATGACTTTATTTTGATAGGTGCCGAAGATGAAACAAGAATAGATATGCAGTATCCTGCTCAGTACAAAGGCCAAGAGCTATATTCACAGCAAGAGGATGAACAGTCACAGGGATGGGTATCGTGGGCCTGGTCATTTGTGCCTGCAATTGTGAGTTATGATGATGGTGAGGAAGACTTCCGTGGGAATGATGCTACATCAACTATGCATCAGCAAAAAGCACAGACCTTGAGGGATCCTGTTGTGTCTATAGGATTTTACTGTACAAAGGCAACTGTGACTTTCAAAGTAGGTTTCCTCTTTCTTGCTGTTCATATGTCTTTCAACTTGAATGCATAAATTTTGATTTCTGGAAAGGATCTAGTTTAAAGCTTGTTTTATACTTACTAGATGTAAGATAGTGTAGCAATCTTTATTTAATAAAACTGTGTTCCCTCATCTGACTCTTAATTTTGATCTTTTTCTATCTTCTTAAAGCCATTTCTACTTTATTATTACTGATTTTGTTTTTTTAAAAATCAGCTTCATGGAAAGTTTCTCTTCCCACTGAATCTTCAAGTTGTCAAACAAAGATACCTTTATATTTCCATTAAAAAGAATTGCAATAAAACCTCTCCCATGAATTCAAATATACCTCTAGTTACTGTTTGATCTCTGGCTCTCTTTCATTACAAAATTTCTTTAAAGGGCTGTTTACATAAAATCTCACTATTTCCTTCACCTCTTTCACTCTTTGAGATAGTCTTATTTCTTTTCTAGGTCCTCATTTAACTCAGGTTTTCAGCAGTGTTTCACATACTTTGACTATTTTCTCTATTAACAAATATATGTAGATTATATAGTCAAAAGAGACTATATAGTAGATATTTTCTGGTTAAAGAATAGCAGAATGAACACTTTAATTTTTTTATATTAAGTTTTTAATTCCACTTGGTTAACATACAGTGTTACATTATTTTCAGGTGTACACTACCGTGATTCAGCCCTTCCATACATCACTTAGTGCTCATCACAAATGCCCTCCATAATCCTCACCACCTTTCTCGCCCATCTCTCCACCCACTTCCCCTCTGGTAACCATCAGTTTGTGTTTCTTGGTTTCTGTCTCTTTTTTCCCGCGTTTGCTTGCTTGTTTACTCATACGTTGCTTAAAATCCACAAATGAAATCTCTGACTGGCTTATTTTGCTTAGCATTATACTGTTTAGTTCTGTTCATGTCATTACAAATGGCATAATTTCATTCTTTTTTATGGCTGAACACTCCATTGCGCACTCACACACACACACACACTCCCCACATCATCTTGAGGTGCTTCCATAATTTAACTATTGTAAATAATGCTGCAATAAATATAGAAGTACATGTATCCCTTTGAATTAGGAACATCCTCTTATTTGAAGAAATATAAAATTATTAGTAGTTCGGCACCCTATGTGAGTTCTTGGATTGTATATTGTTTTATTTGCCCCTCAGTTATAGCCCAAACTTAATTTCGACTATTTATTTCTTGGCTTTATAATAGTATTACCACATATGTAATATCCTTGAACAGTATCTGATTCATTCAATAAATATTTACTAATGCCTTCTGTATGCCAGGCACTATTTTGTCTTTAAGGATACCCAGTGAACAGATGAGATAGATATCCCTACCTCTTAAAATATAAATTGTCATTATAAGCTAATAAGCTACTTAGTATACCCATTTATGATAAGGGTTATGTAGAAAAATAAAGAGGGAAGAGGAATAGTGAATGTGTCCATTAGATGGGAAGGGATTATGCAATTTGCAGTTGGGTGATCAGGGCAGGCCTTAATGGGGAGGGGATCTTTAAGCAAGATTCATGAAGGAAAAAGCTATGTAGGTAAGGAATGAACATTCTAAGAATAGCAAATGTGAAGATCCCAGAAGTTCAAGGAATAGTAAGAAAGCCAGTGGGGCCAGAGAAGAGTGGGCTAAAAATGGAAGTAGTATAAAATCAGGTCAGATAGGTGATGGGATTGGGGAGAGATCCATAAATTGTAAAACTGTGTAGGTCGTTTTAGGTTAGGGACTTTGTCATTAATCCTGAGTGAGATAGGAAGTTCTTGGACAATTTTTAGCATAGTAGTTACAGGATGATCTGAGTTATGTTTTAAACTGCATCACTCCTGTTGCTGTGTTGAGAATAGATTATAGGGAGTAAAAGCAGAAATAAGATCAGATAGAGAGGATGGGAATTTGGAAGCAGAAAATAATGATTGCTTGACTAGGATGATAGCATGGGGAGGTGGCAAAATGTAACTGGATTTTGGATGTATTTGAAGGTCAAGAGGACAGGGCTTCCTGAAAGATTTTATTGTGAGATATAAAAGAAGAGGATCCAAGGATGGTTCCTGAGCAACTAGAAGAATTGAGTATGGATTTTTTTGACAGGAGGAGGAGCAGACTGTGAGAGGATTAGGTTTGAGATAAAATCAGGACTTTGGTTTTGGACAAGTTTAAGGTACCCACTCTATATTCAAGTATAGCTGTTGGGTTGGATTAATGAATCTAGAGTTCAGATTAGAAGTTTGGTCTGGGTATATAAGTGAGAGTCAATTTTATTAAGACTGGAATTACTATATATATATATGAGGTTCTAGGGCCAAGTTCTGGGGAACTATGATGTTAATTATTTGGAAAGAAAAGGCAGAAATAGCGTGGGAAACTGAAAATAAGTTCGGCAGAGACGGAGAGTGTCTGTCTCAAAGCTGAGTGCCATAAATGTTTTCAAGTTGACGGAGTAGGTCATTTGTGAGAACGGCTTATTGGATTTGGCTTTGTGGGAATTGTTGGTGATCTTGACGAGGGCAGTGATTTGACAGTGGTGGGATCTTAGTAGGAGTTGGTTAAAAGCACATGGGAGGGAGGTGGGGGGATGCGTGATCCTGGAGGTGGCTATTAAGGAAGGGACATACTGCATGGAGCATTGGGTGTGGTGCATAAACAATGAATCTTGGGACACTGAAAAAATAAATTATTGTAAAAAATTAAAAAAAAATTGCATAAAAAACAAAAAGCAAAAGGGAACCTGGTGGAAATTTAAAATGGCGTACTCATTGTGGAAAACAGTTTGGTGGTTCCTCAAAATGTTAAACTTAGAATCATATGACCCAGCAGTTCCACTTGTAGGTGGATACTCAAAGGAATTAAACTGTGTTCAAATAGATGTATACGAATGTTCATAAAAGCCCTGTTTACAATGGCCAAAAAGTCGAAACAACCTGGGGAACGTGGCTGGCTCAGTTGGTAGAGTGACTCTTGACTCTTGAGCTCCATGTTGGGTGTAGAGGTTACTCAAACAAAAAAACTTTAAAAAAAAAACCAGCAACGAAATGTCCATCAGTAGATCAAAGAATAATAATAGTAGCCTTTTCAGAAAATTGTGGATATTCTTTTTTGGTAGTACAGCAAATTCAGTTAGTGGTAATTTCTGAAAAGGCTGCTTGTATTTCCAGCTCTAGGAATTGCCAGTATATATTCAACAAGTAAATCCTCCATCCTTCTGCCTGTCTCCTCATATGCTTGCCATCTTCCAAAATTTGGGGATCCTCTTCGATCTTATTTTTTCCATTTTATTTGCCTTTGTTGGATTATTATGGAGCCATTTTTCTGAAGGAGATAAACTCCTGGGTACAACCTGTGAAATAGTAGTCTTTTAGGTATTATTCCAGGTAACCTGTTAAGTACTGGAAATTTAGCACAGGAAAAAAAAATCATGTTTTTGCTCTCATGGTGTTTTTAATTTGGCTTAGATTGTTTAATTACTTGAAATAAACTTTTAAAATCAATGGTAAAGGTATACAATTTATAACTACACCAGACAGTAGATTAAAAATATTTTAAATTAAGTATATAGTCTTTAAAAACTTTCCTAATTAAAATCATTAAGTATTTCCTAATACGACAAACCCTGAAAGATGTAGAAAATGAGCTTTAGCAAAATTTGAGCTTGATCGACTTAAAAGATTTTTTTGGTAATCCGGTGTGGAGCAAAAATGATAAAAATACATTAGCTGTGTTATTTCACATTTCTGAATTCTTCTATGGAACAAATTATTATAAATTTCATAATTGAAATTCACTGATCTGGCTTTGATAAACAAAATATCAGTCTGTAAAATTAAAAATAAAACAAAACCTTTAAAATACATAATAGAAAAACTGGGATGTTTAAGTGTCAAGGTTGGTTAAGCAGCTGACTTTTGGTTTTGGTTCAGGTCATGATCTCAGGGTCTTGAGGTGGATGGGGCTCCTCGTTCAGTGTTGGAGTCCACTTGAGATTCCCTCTCCCTTTGCCCCTCCCACTTGTGCTGTCGCTCGTTCTCTCTCTCAGATATATATATATATATATATATATATATATATATATATATTTAAAGATTTTATTTATTTATTTGATAGAAACACAGCGAGAGAGGGAACATAAGCAGGGGGAGAGGGAGAGTGAGAGAGGTAGAAGCAGGCTTCCTACAGGGCGGGGAGCCGGATGCTGGGCTTGATCCTGAGACTCCGGGATCATGACCTGAGCTGAAGGCAGACGCTTAAAAACTGAGCCAGCCAGGTGCCTCTCTTAAATCTTTAAACACACACACACACACACACACACACACACACACACACACACTAAAAACGCCAACCACTTCCAACTAATATAAAATTTTTTTTCATGATATTATCTCTGTCTTTACTAGAGGTTTTTGGCAATAATGATTTTAATTGCATTAATTGTAAGTATAAATATTCAAGCTTAAGTTCTAAAAGATATAAATATCTTAGTAACAGGAGCATGAATTAACATTTTGTTGGGAATTTAAATTATACTTAGGTGTTTTCTTGATGTAATTCTTTTTGAGTGTAGTTGATATACAATGTTATATTAGTTTCAGCTGTACAACATAGTAATTCCACATTATACCTTATTATATACTTTATGGTATGCTTGCCATAAGTGTAATTACCATCTGTCATCATACAACACTATTACAATGTCACTGACTATTTTCCCTATGCTGTGCCTTTTATATTCCCATGACTTGTTCATTCCATAATGGAAGTCTGTATATCCTGTTCTTTATCCATTTTGCCCATCCCTCCACACTCCTCCCCTCTTAAAACCATCAGTTTGTTGTCTGTATTTATTGGTCTGATGATTCTTTTAGTTGGTTTGTTCATTTGTTTTTTTAGATTACACATATGAGTTAAATCATACGGTATATTGCCAGTTTTAGATGATCCAAAAGAAGTTATTTTTAATCTAATTTTGTGAGGGAATTTAAGGATTGCTAGTAAAGTTCTGTCTTTTCTGGTGATTTTTGCATATTTATGTTCAGTTTGAAAGTATTCTGGTATATTTCTGTTCTTTTATGAGAAGAATTGTATTAAACTGAATCAGAAGAGTTTGTATTTCTATATAAAACTTTTATAGACTTTTAGGGCAGTACTTGTCTTAGTTAATACATCTTTTAAAAAATTTTGAACATTTCTGTTTCTAAAGTTTGTCTAAGGCAAGTATGTTGAATTTTAAGAGGAAAACCTTAGAATTCATTGTTCAGCTTGGATTTAAAGAATGTATGGAATTAATTTGTGGTTCATATTTTGGTCAGAAAATAAGGTCATGTTTCTACATTAGCATTCTGAACAGTTGATATCAATCCAACAAAAATCATGCCAAATTAAATGTAGCATTTAAAAAATCATGTTGAAGATTGTTCTTGTAATGTTTGAGTCCTTTTAATCAATTAATTGCTTTTTCTCTACAATAATTGTAGACAGCTGAAGGGTGATCAAGTTTAAAATACTGAATTTTACCTGAGCATTTTATAGAAGTATGTTTTAAAATAACAACATTGTATATACCAGTTCTAGAAGCATCTAAGAAATAAGGGCTTATATATAAACTTTTTGTTATAAAAAGTGAGAATAATTAGTTGATTTCGAGTATAAAGAAGTTATCATGCTTAAAATTAAAATTTTCTGGTTTAATAAGTTCTATTTGACTTACTGTTTTTTTTTGTGTGATTTTTGATTTTGCCTTAAAGTTTGAATAATGTTTGAATAATGCATCCATTTCACAAAAGTAAGGAAGGGTCTCATTAGTAAACATGGGCAGAATACTTTTGAAAAAATAAAAACTTTATTTTGGAACAGTTTTAGATTTACAGAAAACTTGCAGTTTACAGGAATTCACATAGACTCCTTACTCAGTTTTTCTGTTGTTAACATCTTATGCTATCATAGTACAGTTGTCAAAACTAGGACGCCAACACTGGTGCATTTCTATTGAATTCCAAACTTTAACTGGATTTCATAATGTTGGTTTTTGTAATATGATCAAAACCAGGATACCACATTGTGTTTAGAAAAGTAATTTATTAAATATATTTAAAATAATTTAAGTTTTTCTAGATACATACAAATAATATGTTGTAAGCTTGAGGGGTGCAAGGGTTATCATTGTGGTTGTTTTGACAGCATCTAGATTAGTACTTGTTAAGTAGCTGTCACTCATTAAGTATTTGCATGGTTAAATGAGTCTGAGACACATACTTTGAAAGTAAACACCCATAAACCTGCATCTTTCTTTTTTTTTTTTTTTTTTTAAAGATTTTATTATTTATTTGACAGCGAGAAACGCAGCGAGAGAGGGAACACAAGCAGGGGGAGTGAGAGAGGGAGAAGCAGACTTCCCTGGGTCTCCGGGATCATGACCTGAGCAGAAGGCAGTGGCTTAACCAATTGAGCCACCCAGGCGTCCCAACCTGCATCTTTCATAGAGCTAGATGAAGTTTTACTGAATTTATTTGTGGGTTTTTCTTGTTTTGTTTTTGTTTTTGTTTTTTTCAGTGAAAAATGTGGGAGAAATTTTGGGAATGATTGAATTAACTCTGGTTGAATGTGTATGGTGTATAAAATGAATTGAGGGTAAAATATATGTAAATTTTTAGCAGAATATATGAACCATCATTATATGAGACTGTTACAGCTGCATAGCTTTTACCTTAAGTAATATTGTTATGACAAAGACGTTAAATAAAAATACAATGGTATTTAAATTCTCTATTTGAGCTTAGACTAGCATATTCAACCTTTATACCGAGGATAATTGGGTACAGCTGTTTTTGTTGTGCCTGTTTTCCTGCTTAATTAAATTTCCTGAATCTTAAAATTGGCCCTGTTTCCATCAATTCATCATAGTAACGACAGTTTATTGCTATCTAATACTAATTTTACTTACTTAATATTCCTGTATTGTTTCTTAGCTCACTGAAATGCAGGCTGAGAGTAGTTATTATAGCCCTCAGAAAGTAAAATCCAAAGAAGTATTGTGTTGGGAACAAGAAGGAACTACAGTTGAGGTAATCTTTCATTATTGAACATAGATATTTAAAACTTTTGTGAATGGTCCTTAATGTTAATATTAATAAATCCAGGCTTTTATCATAGTGATATGTTTAAAATGTGTTCATGGTTTTTTCTAATTTAGTCATCAGTAGTATTGGTTGATGTAATTATTACATTAACAGAGATTCTGCTGTAACATGCAACATGAATTCTTTCATTTTTTTCATTTAATTCATATGAGCTCATACGTATGTGTGGATTACAGTTCCTAAGGTGCCAGTTATTGAAGATAAAAAGATTTGAGGATACAGAGATAAGTAAGATGTTTCTTAATTTAATTCTTAATTCTTAATTTAGGGTTTATGATCTTAGGAGAATAAATTTGGAAAGGCCATAATCCTAAAGAAAAGCCTGTAACTTTTTTTTAAGTCTGTAACATTTTTTATGAAATTCAAATTCTTAGTTCTAATTTTTCCTTCCCTCTTACAGGCCCTTATGATGGGAGAGCCTTTCTTTGATTGCCAGATTGGTTTTGTAGGTTGCAGAGCCTTGTGCCTTAAAGGAATTATGGGTGTTAAAGATTTTGAAGAGAATATGAATAGAAGTGAAACTGTAAGTCAAATTCTCCCCCTTCCCCCTCTTTTTTGGATAGAATGCTTGGATAATGAAGTGCTTATTGAAGTGTTTAACCATACCAAAAAATCTATTAGACTACATTATATCTTTGGCTTAAGAGAAGAACTTTACTGTTTTCCCCTATAAGAAATTATAGAGCTCAGGGGAATTTAGAAAGTTGGTAGCACTTAACACCTGGACAATAGTTCCAAATACTTTCCAATTCATAAATGTTTCTTCTTTCTTGTTTATGGCAGCTACTTGGGAGGTCCTTTTTGGTTTGTTAAAATGTTCTTTGCCAAGATAGGCAGTGAAAATGGGGACAGCATTCCTTGTCTTTTTGTAGGACTTGGAGTTATAGTGATTTCTACTGACTACTGAATGGGTGTTATAAAGCCAAGCTTTTATTTTCTTTAACAGTTTAATGATTTTTCCTCCTGTTCAGAAATTTTGCATTTATTTTCAGGAAGCCTGTTTCTTCATTTGTGGTGAAAATTTGAGTATGAAAGGGTTGACATACCTTACAAATTCATTGTTTGATTACCGAAGCCCAGAAAATAATGGTACTCGTGCAGAATTTATCTTGGATGCAGCTCATCATAAGGTCAGAGAATATATATTTGAGCCACTTCTTAGGTTAGATGGACATTTTATGTGAATACTTGTAATTGCCATTTTTCTTCTCAAGTAATGCATTCAGACTGCTAGTTGTTTATTGAAGCATTTTTTTAGAATATTTTTGTCCTGCTTTTACTTCTAGAGAAGTTTGAAGAGTGCACAAGGGTCTCTACTTCTATATACTATGTAGCCAGTTAGTTTGTTTATCCACACCCAACTGTTAAAATAGTTATGGAGCGGGGGTGCCTGGGTGGCTCAGGGATTAAGCCTCTGCCTTCAGCTCAGGTCATAATCCCAGAGTCCTGGGATCGAGCCCCACATAGGGCTGCCTGCTCGGTGGGAAGCCTGCTTCTCCGTCTCTCACTCCTGCTTGTGTTCCCTCTCTGGCTGTGTTTCTGTCAAATAAACAAAATCTTTAAAAAAAAAAAGAAGTCATGGAGGAAACTTGTAGAATTATCTTTTAATTGCAGTTACTTTTGGATATGGGATTAATGGGAAGAGATGAATTTCACATTTTACTGTGTATGTTTCTTAGTGTTATTTGAATTTTTCATGTAAAATTAGTGTACTTTTAGGGAATAAATTTAAAAATTAAAAAAGGTTACCTGAAGATTAGTATGAAAGAATAAATTATACATATTTTATTTTAATTCTTCTTACTGCATTACATTTGTAAAGAATTTAATTTTAATTTACATATTTTCATATCTTTTAAATATTTTAGGTATATCTTTAGTATTTGAGTTTCATATAGGTGTCCTAGAATATATAAGGATTAAATATATTTGAGAGTAAATATTGGACAGTTTTGTGATGGTGATAAAGGTCAAGGCTGTACTATCCTATTCCATTATAGGTATTCATTAACCAGACATTATTGATAAAGTGGTCAAAATGTCTAGTAGAATTATGGATGTCTTCTTGTGTTATCTTTAGTAGAGTTAACATTACTTTTCTTAGAAGTGAATTCTTGGCGTAGCCTCTGTTCTTTTGGTAATCCTTTGAGTTGATACACATTGTATATAAAGATATATGTTTGATTCTTGACATAGCAGGTTTTAAACTCAGTCTCTTCTGTACAATGTGTGTTCTGTTTGCTTTATTTTGCTGGCAGGAGACATACACTGAGATAGCTGGAATGCAAAGGTTTGGGGCTTTTTACATGGATTACCTGTATACAATGGAGAACATCAGTGGCAAAGGTACTAATTTCTTTCCTTTATGTTTGTTTTTTCTTGTGCAACAGAAACAAAAGACTCTTCAGAATCAGTTGGTCCTTGACTGGCTGTAATCTGTCACATCAGCTTTACCTTCTGTTACTTTGTGGAATGGCATAATTTTAATATCATGTCATAATTTTCTTAGACACTTAGATTCTTCATCCTTTCTTTGTGTAGTTGATTGAGAAGATATTTTATATAACCAGATTTAGTTCTGTTTTGTACCAAATATTAAAATTTTGATACGTCAAATTTCATGTTGCGTTAAGCTGTCAAAAAGCATAAACATTTCCTTTTCTGTGTTAAATACATTTTGAAGGTTACATAGATCTTTTTATTAAAAAAAACTTGTTTCAAGCAGAATAGTGGAAATAAATTCTTTTGGAGATTATGAATACAGTATTATATGTTTTATATGCAATTATGTTTTTAAAAATTTAACTGATACTTTATGTACTCATTAACATACTGTATTGTGCTTATTCTCATCTTTAATATTGAAAACTTATTGAAAATAGGTTTATCCTTTTTTGTTATTTTTTCATATGTTAATGATTTTCATGTGTTAGATGATGAGCTTGATATAGTGAATGCCAGGAAGACCAAAGCATTTTTCAGGAAGCTAATAGTGTTTATACACCTAAATAAACGATTATAATATAGCACATTAAGAACAGTAATGAAAACGGAGAGCTAAGAGAGATCTAGGTCAAAAAGTGACTACCTTTATGGGTAAGGTTAAAGACTTCACAAAGGAGTTTATCGTGAAAGATCATTAAGTTTTGTTAGATGAAAACAGAAGGAAAGAACAGTAATTTTCTGTTGCCGCTTTTTATAATGGATTTCTAAATGTTGGTATTGTCATTGATCAAACCTTGGGTTTACTTTTTTCCCCTAAACTCTTTCCTGACATTCTCTCATTCTTTTCCATTGATTTAGTTCCTTTGATATGTTGTTGATGCATATATTTATAATTTTAGCCCAGACTTCTTGTGTTTAGAATTAAATATCCAATGCATACTTGATATTTTTACTTCTTTATGTGTGTCACAGATTTCAAAACTGAATATGTTCAAATGGAATTATTGAAATCCTTATGACTCTTTACTGCCTTGTTTCAATATTCTTGTCTTGGAAAAGTGTTCTATATTCAAATTGCTCAAGCCAAAAACCTAGGAATCATTGTGACATGCTTTTCTCCTAGTTTCTTGTCCATTAACACATTTTTGTCAAATTTCACCTACAAGATCTTTTTTTTTTTTTTTTTTTTAAGATTTTATTTATTTGACAAAGAGAAACACAGCCAGAGAGGGAACACAAGCAGAGGGAGTGAGAGAGGGAAAAGCAGGCTTCCTGCCAAGCAGGGAGCCTGATGTGGGACTCGATCCCGGGTCTCCAGGATCATGACTGGAGCCGAAGGCAGTCGCCCAACCAACTGAGCCACCCAGGCGCCCCTACAAGATCTATCTTAAATTCATTGATTTCTCGTAAACTCCACTCTCTTCCAATCTACAGTCCTCTCTACATTTTAATAGCTTTTTTTTTACTGGCTTTCTGCTTCCCACCCTTTCAGACTGATTTAATTCTGTGCTTAAAACCCTCACTCACTGCCTTTGCATTGCTTTATTTTAAAATAAAATTTAAATTGTGTACCGATTTTGGTCTTGAGTTACTTAGAGGATAGTGATAACCACTAAGGGACAAAAACAAGTAAGGATTTTTGGTGGAAAAGATGCGTTTTGATGTACCTGTGGACATTGAGGTAGAGATAACCAGTAACCAATTATATACAGGAAAGCGCACCTAAGCACTTTACAAATTGTTATAGTGTTGCAGTTACCAAATGTAGGATGGTAGGTTTCCTTTGGTTCAGTATGAAGTCATCTGCATGTGTTATGGATTCCATATCTTGTGAGGAAGTGGAGTATCAAGTAGTTGTCCTTCAAGTGAAGGAAACCAAGCACTGAAAATTTAATTTGTGCATATGTTGCTTCTACATTTTCTAAAAGATATGCCAGTACCATGCTGTCTTGGTAATCACGGCTTTGTAATAAAGCCTGAAGTCAGGTAATGAGATGCCCCAGCTTTGCTTTTCTTCTTCAGCAATTCCTTAGCGATTCGGGGTCTTTTTTGGTTCCATATAAATTTTAGGATTGTTTGTTCTAACGTTTTGAAGAATGTTGGTGGAATTTTGATCGGAATGGCATTG
>PITA01030788.1:0-16062 GCA_004023965.1 Spilogale gracilis | reverse complement strand
GGCCCCCCTGCACATGTGGGGGCAGAGGCAGAACTGCCCCAGGGGACAGAAGCCAGTCTTGCAGAAGCCGCAGCCCCAGAGGCTGGCTGGTGGCTCACAGGGCCAAGCCTCTGCGCTGGAAGGATGACGACGGTGTGGGCGTGGGGAGGAGGCGCAGGAAGGAGGCTCCACAAGGATCCACAGCACAGGTCCCCCGGGATGGGGCTGGTGAGGGGCGCCTGGCCGGGGCCCAAGGCTGTGACTCCAGCCTGTGGGACTCCTGTTGGGGCACAGAGCAGGGACCGAGGCCTGCCCTTGGAGGATGACGTGCTTGGCCCCTGAAATCACAGAATTTGACACTAAAAGAATCTTGCCAGTGGTTTGCTTCAGCCTCAGTCCTTGGGGGCTGGAAACAAAGGGCTTAAGAGAATTAGACAAAACTAGGCCATTGATCATTGCCAATTCTCCCCAAGTGTCAGGGCGTCTGACCGTACTCGGGGGCCGATATTCTCCCGGGCTACATATTTATATGGTAACGTGCTGTGTGCGTATCAAGTTGCGTGTGTATATTGTGTGGCTGTGCACGCATCTGCGTGCTCTTGTGTACAAATGTGTGTGTGTGTGTGTTGTGTGTGTTGTGTATAAGCGCATGTATGTTTGTGTCTGTGTTTCAGGAGGTAAAGGCCTCCGACCGCGAAGACCTGTTCTCACAGCCTTGACCGTGACCGATTCATCCGGGGTGCCCGTGTCCCAGCTCAGGGAGGTGGGCAGAGCAGGGTGAGGGCTGCCTTCTCCCCCCGCACCCCGCGCCGTCCCCACCCTTGCGGGAGACCACAGGGTTCTGCAGGGCCTCGGGTTGCATAGCGCCAGTGCTGATGGTTATCCTTCTGTCTTCCAAGAACGGAAGGCCAGTCACCCTGGAGCGAGGCTCCGGCTGATTCCTGTGAATCATGTGATTCTGTGACTGGCCCTCACATGGGAAGGAGAAGCCTGGAATGCACTGCTGACAGTCCAGTGTGCTAAAAGTCAGCAACCTAAGCCTCAGGACCAACCCTCCCTGGAGCTCAGGCAGTGACACTCTTGAATTTGGGGGCAAGTGGATGTAATGGAAGTTTTTATTCCCTTCCATTATTTTCCTAGACATATTTTCAATGTAACTGAAATCATATAAAATGTACAATTTTATAACCTGCTTTTTTTTTTTACTTAATGTGTCGTAACAGCAATAATTCGATGTTACGCAAAGCTCTTCAGAAAACACAATGCTCATGCCTGTGTGCTGTGAACTGTGCTCGTGTCCCAGTTCCCGGCCCTGAGACAGTCACTCCTCCCTGTTAGAACTAAAGCTGGGACAAACATTTCTTGAACTTTTTTTCTATATTTTGGATTGGACATGAGACTTCTCTTTTTGTCTTTTTTTTTTGTTTGCTTGGTTTTTGTTTTGTCACATGACAATTAAAATCCGAAGAGAGAAGCACTTCTCGCTGAGGGGAAAAAATGCATTTGTAGTGATCTCTTTCTCTCTCTGGTTTTCATTTTGCCCAGAAAGCATTATTATATGAATAAACTGTTGACACACCTTCTAATACTTTTAATGCTTTAATACAGTTTTTGCTATACCAGATTTTATAATGCCACTCTGAGCAAAACAGAAAGATTATTCAATCATCCCAACATCATGAGAGATGAAAATAATTAGTTAATAATTATAATTATTGATAATTCAGAAAAATTTCAGCTTTGAAACTCATTTTTGGTAATGCCATGCACATTTTTAGGATTGGTTTCAAATCTGGGGAAAGCCCATCGTGTTGCATTTTCTTAGTATGTAAGCTGTAGGGTTTCCTGATGTGTGGAAATTAGCGACTCATTTAGTGACTCATCAGAATGCTCTTTGAAGTAACAACATTTTTAACTGGTCTGTGGTGGTCCATGTCCTCTCTGCCTGGTTTGAGGGGCTGAGTTCTGCTGCAGGCTTCCTTCACTGGGCTCTGGGCTCTTCTCTATGTAAGGCTGCCCTGCCTCCCAGTTCAGGTTCCCACGGCTCCAACCCTCCTCACATCCTCAAGTCTGGGAGCCGGCCACCCAGCCAGGACCCTGCCCACCTCAGTTCTGGGAAACTGCTGGAGGAACTTATTCAACACAGGCTGTAAATAGTGAGGACCCACTGAAGACCCTTCCACGGAGAGAACACCCAGGCGTGAGGGTACCATGCAAGACGGGTTATCTTGTGGAATGTTCTGATTTGTGGCTTTATCTGTTTGCTTTCTCCTGATGACATCTAACATATCCCCCGTAAACCGGACAACGGTGGACTTCAGGCCTGATTAGGTTTCATTCATCATTTTGGTAAGAATGCTGTCCTGAAAATAAGAAAGAAAATAAATTTTGCTACTCTTTGCCTCAGAAATCTGGAGCCTGAAGCTGTTTTCAATGAAGACGAGCTTCTCCTCTACCGCTTCTTGAACTCTGAGAAGCCCTACTGTGTGCCAGTGGCTTTCACACTTTGGGATTTTCACGGAGCAGTAAAATCTCACGAATAACATAGGGAGCCGACACTTTGTTTTCCCAAGACCACTCGGGAAAAGCAACAGTGGCCCACTGTTGTCACCAACACTGCAAAACACATTTTTAAACATTGTAATGCCAAAAAGAAGAGAAAAAGTAGATTTTTAAAAACGATCCTAGGATAATGGATATTTCTTTTTATTGAATAATTTAACCCAAAAAAATCATCTAGGGATCCTTTATTCCTGCAATTCATCAGACTCTGGTGGGGAGCGTGGCTCTCAAGTTTATTATTGTTTTGTTTATCCTGAAGTGCAGGGCAAGCCCCACAGACCCCTTCCCATAAAATAGTTCATGACCATGTGGATTCCATCCCCTGGCACAACAAAACTCACCCATGTCCCATAGGCAGGGCATCGCTTTGGGAAGTGCCGTGATTCTGGTTGCTTGGGAGACATGGTCACAGATCTCAGCATTAGGAGAAAAGCCGGAGGGGCGCCTGGAAGGCTCAGTAATTGGGTGTCTGCCTTCAGCTCAGGTCATCATCGCAGGGTCCTGGGATCGAGCCCCACACAGGGCTCCCTGCTTAGCAGGAAACCTGCTTATCCCTGTCCCACTCCCCCTGCTTGTGTTCCCTCTCTCGTGTGTCTCTCTCTGTCAAATAAATAAAAAAAACAAAGGAGGAAACCTTGAGTCAGACCATGGCCCTGTCACGAAACACAGGGGTCAGTGGGTCTCTGCTGCAGGAGACCCAGGGACAGAGAATGGGAAGAGAAGGCTTTAATTCATAGGTGTGCTGACACTTGGACCTGAACTTCCCATCCTGTCCGGCCTCCAGGTCACATAGAAACCTGGATTTCTCATCTATAGTAGCCATACACACATTTGTTAAAACAGTATTTATGTTGCTTGCTAACGTTGCTTTAAAATTTCCTAAAGACATGTATGGTAGATGAAGACAAGATGATCTTGAGTCAGGACACCTGGGCCCAACCTTCAGGAGCTTTCTGGCAATTAGAAGGACAGTGCATCTCTTTCTGTAAAGCCTGGCCTTGCTTTGAAAGCCGGGGGCTTAAAAATCGTGTTTTTAAAGTTACGGATTGAACATGCGACTCTTTTTCTTACTGTTTCCCGTTCACTAATTCCAACATTTCCAAAGGCAATGGATACCTGTGGCTGAATCAAGAGCAGGTTGCATACAAGAAAGTCAACAAGTAATGAATGTTATCCTTTCAACCTAACCACCTGAGAGGCCGGTGGGAGGACACGGTGCGCCCAGCTCTCTGTGTGTAAGTATGGCCAGCCAGCTGGGATCTTCACCCTGCTCCACCTGTCTTTGATCCTGAACTCTGAGAAGACGTAGAACAGGCTGCATACCTTACCTGCAGCAGCATCCTTCCTGTCTACCCCCGGCCAATGCTTGTGCACTGTGCACACCGTCCTAAGGTGCCTGGAGGTGGGAGCTGTGGGGTCACATTTCACCTGCGCCCAACCCAAGCCCTGCACTCCTGGGGCTGGGGTCCCCTCCTCTATAGGTGATCATTGGCACCCACCTTGAACATTCTAGTAACACCACTTGGCACAGCCAGGATCACATTTGTGCCCAGACTTCTTGGATTCCTCTGAGCTCACTGAGCACTCCACTATGCAAATTATGGCGCATCCAAGACTGAGGACAGTTCCCTTTGCAACAGGAGTATACACAACTCAGATGGAAGAGAGTCAGGTGTGGGAAAGGAGTTCCCGAGCGAGGACGCAGACCCCTGAAGCTGAGCACACGTGGCTGATAAGACAAAAATGCCTTAAACCATTAGAGAAACTGTGGCATTTTCTTTTTATGTTTGTCAACCTTCATCCTGTTAGTGGCTGAGTAAGACTTGAACTTAAGGTGATTCCACTGGAGTTATAGGGATGCCTAAGGGGAAGCTATAAACTTAATTTCCCATATTCCAGCAACCCTGTACATATCCTTTCACTTTCTTGGAAATAATGAGTCCCTTTTGGCTTCAACTGTGACTCTAACCCTGCCCTTGGGTGTAATTACTATCCATATTATCAAGAACAATCATATTCCTTTATTATTCTTTTTTTTTAAAGATTTTATTTATTTGACAGAGAGAAACACAGCCAGAGAGGGAACACAAGCAGGGGGAGTGAGAGAGGGAGAAGCAGGCTTCCCGCTGAGCATGCAGCCCGATGTGGAACTCGATCCCGGGTCTCCGGGATCATGACCTGAGCCGAAGGCAGTCGCTTAACCAACTGAGCCACCCAGGTGCCCCTCCTTTATTATTCTTAAAATAAATCTGACTTGGAACCACTCATGCAAAATCTAGCCTCTTTCGTTCTTTAAAATGTGCCTCTCCTTCCCATGGCTGTGCAAGTGTCCTGGGGTCTTATGAGCAGTCTGTGTTTGCTAGTCTTCTCATTTCAAACACATGACCTGCACCCCTCCCTGCCAAAGGCTGTGCTGGGAGTCTTCCAGAGCCCACCAGTCACACATGAGTACAGGCATCAGTGTAGGCAGACTCTTGCCTTCTCCCTGTTTTAGGGAGACACTTTCCCCCTCTTCCTCCCAGTCCACTAGGCAAAGGACACATACTCCTGCATGCAATGGCCTTAGGTGAGGTTTCCAGATTGGGTCTTTGGGATAGAAATCTTCTTCTCTCTCTTTAAAGCTGTTTTCAGGCCCTCCTAGACTCAGGAGCTTTAATTGGGATGTCAAGTGCCAAGCAATGACTCTTGTATTCCTGTTGTTAAAATTCTCATCATCTCTGTGAGACAAGGATGTCCATGGCCTTAGAGGGTACACATCCCTAGAAAAGAAATTCAATAAGAAAAGGACACTGACATTTCAGAAAATCTCACTCCCCTTGTATCACGTATGACCCAGGTCTGCAGGTGACTACAGAGTCCCCTCAGCATCAGATACAGTCTCCCCACAGCCCTGCCATTCTTCCCCAGGAACTGCTCCAGAAGAAATAACTCAAGCATGGGGATCTTCTGCTGGGGAAGAGGGTGGTGGTTTTGCAAGGAGAAGAGAGGATCTTCCCAAAAGTCAGCGCACAGTCACAGAGCCCAGGAAGAACTTTCCAGAAATGTGTAAATGGACATAGTGGCAAAGGGTTAGGGATTGTACCTAGGGTAATGACCTTGTGGGGGGCCATGGGAAGGGCTGCGGTCCCTTGGATATTGTCCCATTTCCAGGAGCTCGTCATGGGAATGTGTGACATTGTCGCATATAACTCGTTTGGTTAATTGTCCCACTTGGTAATTAAACATCCACATACTCTCTATTTTCACGATAAATCACTGCCATCTCCACTAGAATGCGAATAGGTCAGGATCTAGAAACTGAAAGTTTAAGGCACCTGCTCGCTCATGCTTCCTGGCAAGTCCAGTTTGCCAAGACCAGCTGGAGAGGGAACCCACTCGATGTCTACAAAGTCATTTCTTACTTGCCTGCTATGTTTCTGAGATACAAGAGAAAAGGGGGATGAACCAGCCTCCCAGACGGGTCACCCATGTCAAGGTCTACCAAGGCAAGGCCTGCACTCAGCAGTGCATTTTCCCAAAAATCTGCCTACAGATGACCAGTTTCAGAGCATCATGCCCTCAGGGGGACTCAACAAGTGGGAAAACTCAGGGAATAAAGCCATGATGATGGAAGCTGGATTGGGTGAGAGACTCCAAGGTCGCCTTAGTCCCTGACTCGCCATAGAGCACCCGTGAGGCAGCGTGTTGGAATGGGGTCTCGTGGTCAGAATCCTCTGCCCCATCTCTGCTGGGTCCTATGACCTCAGGTGCTCAGCCCTCCCCAGACCCGCAGGGCTTGCCATCTGTCCTATTATGTCTGGTTTGTCTGATATTCTAAAACTATCAGTGATTCATCATAAGATATGAAAGTGTTTTGATACTAAGAGCTCTCTTAAATTCCAGAACATCATTAAGAATAATAATAGTAGCTTCATGCTAGGGCCCGCACACTAACTACTATATAACTTATCCTCTATAATCCTTACAATATCCCTTAGAAATGGGCATTTTTAATCCCCTTTGATAGGTGAGAATATAGATCCTACAAGGTGAAGTGTCTTGCCAAAGTTACCTGACCTTCAAGAGACAGAATCAAAATTTGAAACGAAAACTATGTTGTCTTAAAATCAGTGGTCTGAATTAGTAAATATGTTTCTGTTACCCTGTGTCCTCCCAGCCAAGCATCATGTTCACCACTCACCTGACATTCGATTGGCCTAAATAAATATTTGTTCAAGGAAAGAACATTATTTCCTCTGCAGACCTAGGGAGCGGAGGCATAATGCTGGAATAACAGACCATTACATTATTTTGTTTTGTATCTCATTGAAATATTAAGAACCTGTTGCCTCTGGGCCCAAGGAGTCCAGCAGGCTCTGTAGTTCCTACAAAAGTGGGGATGCCTTGTTGCACTGCAGAAGTACTTCGTGTCAAAACTTCCATAAGATCTCTTTTCCTTTTCCTTTTTTTTTTTTTAAGATTGTATTTATTCAACAGAGAGAAACACAGCTAAAGAGGGAACACAAGGAGGGGGAGTGAGAGAGGGAGAAGCAGGCTTCCCGCCGAGCAGGGAACCCGATGTGGGGCTCGATCCCGGGTCTCCGGGATCATGACCTGAGCCGAAGGCAGACACTTGACGACTGAGCCACCCAGGCGCCCCTCCTTTTGCTTTCTTTTTTTTTTTTTTAAGATTTTATTTATTTATTTGACAGAGAGAGAGAGAGATCACAAGAGATCACCTCAAGATCGCAGAGGCAGGCAGAGAGAGAGGAGAAGCATGCTCCCTGCTGAGCAGAGAGCCCAGTGCAGGCCTCGATCCCAGGACCCTGAGATCATGACCTGAACCAAAGGCAGAGGCTTAGCCCCCTGAGCCACCCAGATGCCCTCTTTTTGCTTTCTTTAATTCCTTCAGGCTAGATTCATCAGCTCAAGTTGTTATAAACTCTGAATTAAGAAAGAAACATGTTTTTCAAGGGGGAAAATGTTTTTCAAGCAGGAAAAACTAACTCTAGCCTCAAATGGAAATTTCTTGCTCAAAATATTACTTTCTTTTAAAAATATGGCTAGCTTTAATGCCATCCATGGATTATTGGTGATGTTCTAAATGGTTTTTAAATGTTTCTATTACACACTGAGGCCAGAACTGCTGAAACACTAGGGAGCATAAATGAGATGGTCAGATGGAGGAGGCTGATGGCAGAGGGAAGGCCCAGCAGTGGCCCGTCAGGGCTGTGTCAGTGTGAGAAGGCCCCACCCACATGCCTCAGGCAGGAGGGAGCAGACCCCAGGTCACAGGAGAAAAGATGTGACCTTCCTCCCACAGCTGAGAGTCATTATTAAACAAGTGGAGAGTACAGGTGCATTTCTGCCCTTACCCCACGCGAGCACTAAGCAGAAGCCGAGTCGTGTTGGCTTGCCCTATCTAGGGGTCAGTTCAGTCAGATGTATTCTCAGTTCTAATTCTGCTAAAAATGCTAGCACATTCCCCAGATAGTGACAATGCTTCCGGTTTGTGATCCTTAAATTTTTATTTATATAAATTAATATCTGTATATTTTGTATGTTTTCCTCCATTTAAAATAGTTTCACAAACTGTCATTTAAATCCTGACATTCAATGTAAATTAAGGTACTAATAATCAAAGTAAAGGTCATTAAGACAAAGTTCTTAAGTTAGATCTGAAGAAAAGCACATTGTATACTGAGGAACAATAATTCATAATGCAAAGAGTGGGGAGGACTTTTATTTTTTTCCTTTTATTAAGTCAGATTTCTCTATAGATAACAAGTTTCTGTCGGTTTTGAGAAAGGCCTGAGAGGGAAGAACAATCCGTGTGGGGAGTCAGGACAGGAGCAGTACAAAATGCCGCGACTTCCCTGGACGCCCCTCCATCGGTCCCTTTCCTTGAAAGCACGTGAGCCATGCCCAGCGCATCCGCAGTTTGGAGATTTCCAGCCCCCTCCAGATCTTTCCATAACTCGGAGGCATCCCATCCTGAAACAGTGATAACACTTTCCCCTGTGGGTTCTGCTTCCTCCACCTGCCCCACATCCGCTGGAAACGACAGGAAGCCCTAGACTAGATTATCCTGTTCCCAGCCGGGAGATTTTAACCAAAGACTCCAGGACGAAAGGAGACGCAGGCTGACGCTGGAAAGCCACTTGGGACTCCCTGTGAGCCTCTTTTCAAGAACCACCTGCCAACACATCAATTCCTACTAATTAGTGGATGTGGGTCCCGAGGGAGGGACTGGATCCCCTTCCCAGCCCGGTCCCTCGTCCCCCAGCGCGCCCCGCTCCACTGCCGCGGGCTCGTCCAGCCGGCCCCAGCTTCCCGGAGCCCGCGGACACAGAGGCCCCGCCCCCCAGCTGGCTCAACCACTCACAGCCTCGGGCGTTGGGGGCGGGGCTGACCGGCCGGGGCCTGCCCCTAAAAGCGAGGCTTCAGCCCGCTGCCCTGCCCTCTGGACCGCAGCGCACGGAGTTGTGCTGGACGCTGCGGAGCCGCACCCGCCACCGGTGGTCTTCTCCTGCCAAACCTCAGCAGGGGGGCCACCCCCGGAACCAGTGCTGCTGCCTGCCTTGGGGGTGGGGGTTCGGGCTCTCAGGAGGCGCTGTCCATGGGCTTGACCCTTTCAGACCGAGCAGCCTGATTCCCCTGTCGCCTCGCGGTCAGGGCGCGCCCCTCCCTGTGCCAAGACGCAAGTCCCCCGGAAGTGCAGGCGGGTCGCGGGGCGGGGAGCAGGACAGCAGGCCCCCCGCGCATCCCACACCCTCCGCCTCCCTCCGGACTTCGGAGGATAAAGTCAATGTTTGTACTCCACCTTAGTGGCTTTTACATCTCAGAAGAAAGGAGGATGGCTTTTTAGGTGGTTTGGTCTTATCAGAAACTCATTTCTTTTCTTCCTAGGTTTTTGGAACATGCATCCTTCTCTCTTCCTGGCTGCCCTCTGCCTGGGAATAGCCTCAGCGGCTCCACAACTCGCTCAGAACTTAGATGCGGACTGGTCCTGGTGGAAGGTGGCACATGGGAAACAATATGATGAGGTTGGTAACATCTGAGCTGTCCAGTGAGACCCGCAGAGAATGCTCTATGGTGGCGGCATTCACAGCAGAGAGTAGCTTCTTGGGGCCGTTCTGACCCAGGCAGGAAGCAGGGCACCGTGACTGCGCATGATGGGGACAGATGTCCCACTGTGTGATTGCTGGAGAGCTGCTCCCGGAGCCTCAGCCCAGCCCTGGTCAGGGTCTCTCCTCTTCTCAGTCAGCACATCCACTTGGTGCAGGTGAGCTGCTCTTAAATGGAAAAATCTGTTTTTCTGCAGAATGAAGAATGGTGGAGGAGAGCAGTGTGGGAGAAGAACCTGAAAAGGATTGAACAGCACAACCAGGAATACAGCCAAGGGAAACACAGCTTCACGATGGTGATGAATGCCCTTGGTGATCTGGTGAGTGTGCCATGGGTTGCTGAGTGTTTCGTGTGTCCTGTCCTTGGTGCTTTACCATAAGATCTGCCTCTTGTCAACATTCTGTTTCCTTTTCCTTGAAGACCAATGAAGAATTCAAGCAGGTGATGAATGGCCTTAAAATGCAGAAGCGCAAGGAGGGGGAGGTGTTCCAAGCATCTCGCTCTGCTAAGCCCCCCTGGTCTGTGGATTGGAGAGAGAGAGGCTATGTAACTCCTGTGAAGAATCAGGTGAGACAGTCTGCCACCGATCACCCCCAGGAGTACAGGGGAAAGGAGTTAGTGTCCTTGCTGTGGTTGGCTGAGAAACATGTGCAGCTCACAAGGTTTTAAAAGAGTTTTCAGATATGTGGGCTGCTGTCAAATCTTGATATTTGTTTTGTAGACTGAGACGGGTTTTTTCCATTTGGTTTCAGGGTCCGTGTGGTTCTTGTTGGGCTTTTAGTGCAACCGGTGCCCTCGAAGGACTGATATTCAACTACACCGGCAGACTTGTGTCACTGAGTGAGCAGAACCTGGTGGACTGCTCTCAGGCTCAGGGCAATGAGGGTTGCAATGGTGGCCTGATGGATTACGCCTTCCAGTATGTGAAGGACAACGGAGGCCTGGACTCGGAGGAAGCCTATCCGTATCTTGCAAGGGTAAGTAGTGCTCCTTACCTGTCATTGCAGTTCTGCTTTTTAGAGTTGAACACCTTCAAAGAAAAAAGATCCCATATTTAACATTCACAGTTTAAGTTGCACACTCTACAGCAGCAAACTGTCAGAATGGTCGTTGAACTGCATCAGCCGGGCACAGTTCTCTGCCTCAAAGGTTAACCATAAAACTGTCCCTAGTTGTATATTACGTGGCCAGATACATATACCATTCTATATGTAGCACGGATTTCTCCAGAATGAAACACTACTTATGGACAGGTAGACTGAGAGTGTCTCATGAAATACACACCAGCTAATGATTCGATTTCAAAACAACCAGTAATGTTTTGGTTCCTGAGATGCTTCATAACAAACTTGACTTAGGAATCATGCAGCTGCCAAACTGTCGAACCCATGTCCCCAGGAGGTGGGTGGCAGTGATCAAGTCTCTTCCCCTGTCCCTTTGAAAGGACGGATCCTGCAAATACAGGCCTGAGAAATCTGCCGCTAATGACACCGGCTTCACGGACATCCATCCAGATGAGGAGTCCCTTATGCTGGCGGTGGCAACTGTGGGGCCCATCTCTGCTGGGATCGATGCAAGCCTGGAAACCTTCCAGTTCTATCATAAGGGTAAGCATCTGTCTATGTAGAAATTTAGGCAGGAAAATGGGAAAACCACCATTACATACAATAAGAAATGGCTCCGGTATGTAGAAGTCAAAGTGGAATTTTAGAGGGTGTGGATTGAACAGAGTTGTTGTTTCCTGCACGTGTAAGGTTTGTGCCTGTTGTTTCCATCTGCCATGATTTGACCCGTATCCCCGTGATTTTAAGTACATGATAAATATATTTAAATGCCTACATAGTTCAACTGGTGTACCCTAATTTACTTTACTTTCTTCTAAGTGTTAGAGCTTGAAACATTCCAAAGAATTTTACTACTGTTATCGAAACTGAGAAGAACCCCTTGGCACAAGTAATTTTGCATTCTGGGTTGTGCAATTTTGCATTTCTTTAAGTTCATATGCTCAAAGTCGAATCACAAGGTGTCAGTGGGTGTTCTTTTATGTCTCTTAACAAATTGTTTACAAAAGAGATTGTGCCAATTTGTCTTTCTATGGTATCAGATGAGGGTCTAAATACCTAGCCAAGCTAAAAAAAAAAAAAAAAAAAAGTCTGATCTTTAAATCCTACCAGGGTTATGTCATTTAACTGAATTTTGAAATGCCTCCCTGACTGTGGTTGGTACACACTTACTATCACACAGTCCTGGAGATCCTCACCCCAGCTCTGAATTTCTCGTCTCCAGGAATTTATTATGACCCAAACTGCAGCAGTGAGGACCTGGATCACGGCATCCTGGTGGTTGGCTATGGCTCTCAAAGGGACAAAGCGGAGAACAAAAAATACTGGATCATCAAGAACAGGTATAAAGGGGCGCCTGGGTGGCTCAGTTGGTTAAGTAACTGCCTTTGCCTCAGGTCATGATCCCGGAGACCCGGGATCGAGTCCCACGTCCCTCTCCGTGCTCAGCACGGCTCTGCTGCTCCCTGTGACCCTCCCCGATCTTGTGCACTCTCTCTCATTCTCTCTCTCTGAAATAAATAAATAAATCTTAAAGAAAGAAAGGACAGATATAAAAAGCCAAAAAACCCAGCTGGCTCTGTTGGTAGAGCATGTCACTCTTGATCTTGAGGTCGTGAGTTCAAGCCCCACATTTGGGGTGGTTACTGAATTTTAACAAATTGTTTTAAGAAAAGAGTGAATATACTATACATTTCTGTACAAGGAAAGAAGCAAAAATAAATGATCTTTAAGGGAAAAAGAAATAGACTATCATCACATGTAATAAAAAAGGGGGGGCCAAAATACTTATCTTTAAAGTTGAAAAAGGAATCCTTTTTGGAATTGTGTTTAGAGGCAGGTCCCCAACCCTTGAGCACACATCTGAAACCCAGAAACGTTTGCCCCACGTCGGGGGAACACAGGCGTATTCGTGGGATGAGCACAGTGAGGTACCATCTCCAGTCCGCTAGGCTCCTGTTAGAGTTTTGGTGCCGTTGCATTTCTAAATTGGAATTATTTTTAAATTTCTTTTTTATTGGGGCGCCCGGGTGGCTCAGTTGGTTAAGCGACTGCCTTCAGCTCAGGTCATGATCCCGGAGACCCGGGATCAAGCCCCACATCGGGCTCCCTGCTCGGCGGGAAGCCTGCTTCTCCCTCTCTCACTCCCCCTGCTTGTGTTCCCTCTCTGGTTCTGTTTCTCTCTGTCAAATAAATAAAATCTTTTAAAAAAAATTTTCTTTTTTATTGTTAATTTTTTAAGAGTTTTGTTGTTTTTTTTTCTTATTTGACAGAGAGATGGAGAGCACAAGTAGGCAGAGTGGCAGGCAGAGGGAGAGGGAGAAGCAGGTTCTCCGCCGATCAGAGAGCCCATCTCGGGGCTCAGTCCCAGGGCCCTGGGATCATGACCTGAGCTGAAGGCAGCCGCCTAACAAACTGAACCACCCAAACACCCCATTATTTTTAAAATTTCTGAAACACATCTGACCCTAAGCATTTTGTGGTCTCTCATTTTGTAATCTGTGAAAGGTTTGGGGATAGAATTCTGTGCTGGGTTAGAGCTCTACCAGTTCCAGCTCAGTACTAGCTCAGTACCCTCCGGATTCTTCCTGAGCCTGTCCCGGCCTCTGTGCTCCGCTCAGTGTCAGGTGTGAGTGCTCAGGGAGAGAACCGTGTTGGATGGTCTGTACTAAATGGCAAACCCTGTCTTCCTCCAGCTGGGGCACAGACTGGGGCATGCAGGGCTACATGCTGCTGGCCAAGGACCGGGACAACCACTGTGGAATCGCCACCATGGCCAGCTTTCCTGTCCTGTGAGGTGAGACCGGAAGGAAGACCTTGACTGGGGACAGAATATGTAGAAGAGGGATTTTGTCTTGCAACGGATCCCACCTTATTGTGTGGAATAAAACACTCGAACCATTGGACATCTACCTTATGATCTGATTTTGTGACTTCTTGAATTCCTGCTTTGGACTGCTTTGTGTGGTTGACTTGTTTCATAAATGTTGAATTATTTTTTATCTTATGCTGATGTATAAAGTTTTACCTTTTAAAATAAAATGATTTCAAAGTAGCAGTGGGGCAAGTTTTTACTATATTAACTTCTTATAGAATGAGGCTGTTAAATAACAAAAAAAAAAAACCAAGTAAATTACAAAGATCTAATGGGTTTAATAAAGGATTCATGAATCAGGCAGCTTCCCATCTATGTATCAAGTAGAGAAGAACTCTAAGGGCGGTGGAAGATGAAAGGTTTATAAAGGTAGAGAGATAGTAAGAAAAGGAAAGGTGTTAGCAAAGGATCTATTGTTTTAGGCAAGATCGCTTTCCTTCGGGGAACAGAAAGGGTCTATCAGTACACGTCCCAGTGCTGACCAGCACATTCCTATTATCACCAGGGAGAGGTCATATTTGAGCCGGGAGAAGGTTGAAACTGCCGTTAGCTTAGGTATTAAGTCTTGGTTTACTAACTTGGGACCTTTACCTAAGAGATGCCATGTTGGGCCCATGGTTTTATTTTTCACAGGGTTCTAAAAACATAACCAAATGTGCCAATAGTCCATTAGGAGAACACCGGGTGGCTTCTGGTTCTTGTAGTTGTGACTACGCACATCGTAGGACAGCAGCTCTTGCCTGTGTCTGACACAATCCTGGATGAAGCAAAATGGGACGAATGACCTACAGAGACAAAGGTACACTGTCCTAGCAGGGGGCACTGCACAGTTTCAGACATGCACATATAGGATTTTATTGTAGGGAAATGAATTAGAGATCATGGTCCTTTGACCCCAGATGGCTACAACCCGTTGGAGCCACAGGATGGATGTCCCAGGCCAGGTTCGGGTGCCTCCCCCCACCTGCTCGTGAGGGCCACATGGCTAGTTGGCAGATGAGAAAGGACCAGACACAGAGGATTGGTGTGTCTTCAGTCCAAAAGGGCTGAGGGATAAGTCCCCCGACCTGAGTCCTGCCTTCAAAAACAGAGCTAGGATTCGAGGTAGCAGACCCGTGAGGGCATCCAGACTGCACTGTCTCGACGGTTCCCATGCGGCGGTTTTTACTTCTATGTCACAGGGAGACACGGTTAGCATTCCATACAGGGTACAGATTTCTCTGGAGTGAACAAGTTCTTAAGAACATATACACCCGGAATGATTCCTTGAAGACACACAAGGTACTTTTTCAGTTTCCAAACAACCAATGGCATTTCAGTTCCTGGGATGCTTTAAGACACACTTGGCTTGGAAATCCCTTACCTGTGAGCTGCCCTGGATCAGGAGGCGGATGGTGGTGATCAAGTCGCTTTCCCTTTGAAAGGATGGACCCTGTGAATACAGACCCGAGAGGCCTGCTGCCATCGTCACTGGCCGGTGAATATTCCTCTGTGGGAGGGGTCCCTTCCGTTGGTGGCGGCCACTGTGGGCCTGTCTCTGAGGCTATCCATTTCCGAGGCTCTCCATGCACACCTGGATACCTTCCGGTTCTGTAAGAAGGCAAGCATCTGTCCCTATAGAAATATAGGTAGAGAAATTGGAAAACCACGCTAAGATGCAACAAGAGTGACACCTAGGTATGCAGAATTCAACGTAGAGTTTGTGGGCTGTGGATTTCACACAGCCGTTCATCCTGTACGCATAATATTTATGTCTGTTGTTTCCCCCTGTCATGAGTGGGCCCAAATCCCGGTGATTGTAAACACATTTTAAATATATTGAAAGGCCTACATAAGTGATTGGTATAGCTTGCTTCACTTTTTCCCCATTGTTAGACCCTGAACATTTTTAAGAACGTTACTACTGAAATTAACACAGTAAAGAAGCCCTTAGCCCAAGCAATTTTGTGTTCTCTGCCGTTCCCTAGGCCTGCATCCTTTAAGGACAATCATAACGTGGTGACAGGTGGTTTTTATGCCTCTTGACTATTGTTTACAAAACAGATTGTGACAATTTGTATTTCTGCTAACATCACAGGAGGGCCTAAAATCCTAGTCTAGCTAAACAAAACTATTTGACTTTAAGTCTTGCCTCGATTTGTAGCACAATGGAATTTTGATTCGTCTCCCTGAATGTGTCTGATAGGCTGGGTTACTATGACATGTCCCAAGGAAACCTCACCCCAACATTGGATTTTACTTTCCAGGAACCTATTATGATCCAACTTCAGCAGTGAAGGCCTGGATGACGGTATTCTGGTGGTTGATTACGGAGCTCAAGGAGAAGAATCCAAGAACCGAAAATATTGGATTGTCAAACAGGTATAAAAAGGCAAGAATACTTATCTTGGAAATTGACAAGGGAATGCTTTTTGGAATCAGTGTTTGGAGACAAGTCTCCCAACCCTTGAGCACACATCGGAAACCCAGAAGTGCTTG
>PITA01030787.1:0-16064 GCA_004023965.1 Spilogale gracilis | reverse complement strand
GGCTTGGCTTTTGGTTCTCGAAATCACTTATAGGCAGGAGCGTTCTGTCAATCACAATGGACTTCAGCTTGGAGGTCGGTGGTGAGAAGGAAAAAACTGAAAAGAAGACTGCTGAGGATTTTGAGTTAGCTGATCTTGGGAGTTTTCTTTTCAACTCATGCAACAGAAGGCTGCTGTCCTTTAAGAATAGTGAAGTCTGAGTCTTAAGCTTGATGATTTATGAATGGCGGTCAGAAATCTGTTGCATAACACGAAAATTAAAATGTCAAAGACTTTTCTGTCCAACTCCAATGCCTGCCTGGTCATCAGACCTTCACGTGGACATCTCATGCACGCCTCATTTCCTCGTGTCCTGTTAGCAGCTGGGGTTACTTTGCCAACTCTGGCTGGGCATCCTCCGTTCCCCATGTTCACATTCCACGGCTGGTCCTCTGGATACTGGGCAAGGAAATATTTTGTCTGATCTGAAGAGACAGAGGACAGGCGGCATGCTCCTGCCTCCACATCTCTCTTTCTCAGACAGATAAGGACATTTGATTGCCAATGCGATTCTGGTCTTAAAAGAAATAAACCCAATGACAAGCAAAAAGAGCAAGTGATGCTTTCAGATACCGTGTCCAAACTGTTTTTTGTTTTGTTTTGTTTTGTTTTGTTTTTGGTTATTAGAAATTTACTCTCAGCATTTGGGGCTTTAAAAAGTACTGTAATTATAAGAGTTCAAATTTATGTCTCAGTTAAGTGCAGGCTCCCTCCCCTGCCCCACTGTTGACGGTAAGGCATAGAGCTACTCCCCTTGGAAACGGCATGGCTAAAGATGTTAGGAGGATGTCAGAGGCCAAGCTTAACTTACATTTTTCCATCTCCCACAGAATCAGCCACACTGCTCCCTTGCAAGGATAAGAGTGCATTATTGTAGCAATAATGCATTAAATGGCATTCTGAATGGCCGTAAATAGTTAATAAGTCTCTCTAAGCACCTAACTTTCTCCTGGGGAGGGATTCAGACACTGGGGAGGACGGAGCTTCTATCTTATTATCTGTCCCACACAGCCTCCGGATAACCAACGAGAGCTCAGTTTCTAGCCCCTCCATAATATCACCACAAATTGGAATGCATTGAGCATCTCCGTCTGTAAACTAGTCAAAATTGAAGCTGTGTCTAATCAACTGGAACAAAAAGACCATGGAGCAATAGGGCCCGTCACTTGGGATCACTGTGGCCTGTCTACTTGATTCAGATGGATGTGCCTCATGTGCTCTGACCACTCAGAGAAAAATGTCCCGTTAAGATGGCACGCTAGCTGGCTCGGTGATGCTTCCGGCTGGTTGTTTCATTGCATGGAGGCATGACCTTGAATCAAGCCATTCATTCTTACTGTCTGGTAAATAGTGTTCTAAGATTTAAGTATTTAAATTTTTTAACTGATGGCTCTTTTCCCCTCCAAATTATATGCCAGGAAAAAAATAATTATGTCTGAAAAATAACATTCATCTGTCCTAAGGGCTGCTTAGTGAATGTCTTTATGCAATGGTTTGCTTAGGGGAATGGGAAAGTGCTTTTTGTCCATTCCAGACTCATCCAATCCTGCTGGATAAATTGGCCCTAAATGGCTCCCCAACCAGTGTCATGACCTTTTTTTTTCCCCCAGTCTCCAGGATCCATTGTCCATCTGTCCAGCGGTGGTACTGGGTGACAGACTGGAAGGAGAGTGAGATTCTGACAAATGCCCTGGTTTTATGGGTCTGGTTTCTTGTGCCAGTCGATTTTATTGACATAATTGTTTGTCCCAGTTTCAGTATATAATTGGCTAATTTTTTATCTGTGACTGTGAGTCACTTATTTCTCTTTGATGTTAATTGTATGGAAAGCAGTCCTCCTTTATCTAATAAGAAACAGGACTGAAAGTCAGAATAGAGGGAAATGAGAGAATCTGATTAGTCAAATGTGCCTTTGGAAGATAAATGGCGGTCATTGATTGTGTTAGAAGATTCGATTTCTGAATGATCCCCAATGCTCAGAAGTGCTGCCCTAATGTCGTTTGACGTCACGCTGCAAGCCAACGATTGATCAGCTTTCAGACAAAAACCAGGCTCCAGAGTCTAGTCGGAACGCCCGCTGAAAAAGTGACTCAAATCACATTCTGCCCCCAACAAAGATGATCTCTTCCCGTGTGTTCACTGAAGGTCTGTTCTGATTTGAGAGCCATCCAGATGAGGAGCCCTGAGTGTACAGAACATAGGACATTCTCCACTTTACGTTCAGATAAACTGATGTCATTGAAAACTGATATTTCTGAGAATAACCTAGAGAAATTGGCAATCAAACTCCTTAGAAGACATTTGTCTTGGATTATTAATATGTTTGCCTTAAAAAATATTTCAGAGTCTAGAGAATACAGCTCTTTGACTTATAAATATTTTCTATGATCTCTGGCTTCTCATTTATGTCTCTTTTCCTGATATCTGCCTGATAATACTCTCGGAAAAATCCTGTCAAGATGGTTCCTCCATTCCCTAGCAACCAATTCAGGATATTTGCAATTGGGAAAATGGTGATTGGATATTTGAAATCAGTAAATCTTTGGATTTTTATTGTTTAAAATATAAATCCAAGTCATAATATTCTTTATGACTCATATGTAGAAATATAACCCAAGTTCAAGTGTGTATTAACGCTTTACAGGGAATCTAAAAATAATGGAATAATTGTCAGTACAGTATAAGAGGATGAAGATGACTGTACACAACCACAAAATTGATACAAGCCTCATGTTCATTTTCACGTAACGATCACACTTTCACTTAATTATCATATCTAGCCTATTTTTCCTAGAACGCACACAGTATATTGAGTGCTTGATTGAGTAATGATTTACACTACACAATTGCTAAAGATCATGATAGTAGCAATTTAGAGGCATACCAGTGTAATTTGTTTGCTGGGCTGCATCAATCAAAATATTGTTCCCAGTTTCTCTTTAATGGTTTTACCAAAGTAATTTAAATATTCTACCATTAGCCGTCCATCTTTGACACTTTACTTTTCGAAACTACAGAAGAATTTTAAATTTAAGGTGTAAGTAGAGCTGTATGGAGCTCCATTCACAGAAATCTGTTCTTACTTTCAATTAAAGCCTTTTTATTAGCTTTGTCCTATAGACAATTTACATATGGCGTTGTTTTGAAATGGGAAGTGATATGATGGAGTATAACAGGGTGCTTGGCTGGACTGGACTCCGGGCTCCGATATTTCTGCTCACTAATTTGGTATGTAACACCTTTTGCTCCCTAAAATATATATATTTGTGCCCTGCATTACATAGGGGCTAGAGATAGTCCTAGGGGGACAATGAGCAAAACCATAGTGTGGGAAAGACACGGTAAATGTATCACAAAATGAAATTATAATTACAGACTATAATTAGTCCCATTACAAAGAGGACACACTAAAGGAGGTCAAGAAAGACTTTCTGGAGAAGTGATGTTTCAGTTGACATCTAACAAAGAAAGAGAAATAATTAGTTGAAGAGGGGGAGTTTGGGAATAGAGAAGTATGTGGACAGAAATAAACTATGTAATGTGAAGAGGTCCATTGTGGTTGGCTCATAGAGAGTGCTGGCAGGGTATCGATGAGTGAGGCTAAGGAAGTAGGTGGACCCAGATCTTGCACTGCCTTTTCAGGGACTCTGGTCTTTGAAAACAAGGGAAAGCCACTGAAAGGGCCCTTTAAGCACAGTTACATCTGCATTTGGATTATTCTGGCTCCAGACAGGAATGAAAGAGAAGAAGCCTGTTGACTCCACTAAATTGTTTAGGTAATAGGTGGTGTAGCTGGAACCAGTAGAGGATGACATAGATGGGGACAAGGGGACAGCTTCGGGACATTAGGAGATAGAATATCAGGCTTGGTGATGGAAACCATGATGGCTTGGTGATGGTGGGGAGGTAGGTGAGGCAGATGATTTCCAGTTTTCTCACATCTGGACTGCCTGTGATGTTTTCTGGCTAGATAACCCTGAAAGAACTGGTTTGGGAGGTGGTGTGAATTTGTTTGGGGATCAATTAAACTTGGTTAGGATGCCCTTGAGACATCCAAGTGAAGATGTCAGGTAGAGAGTGGACTACATGGTCTAGAGCCCAGAGAAAAGATATGTGCTACAAATATATTTTTATATCGCTGGCATATGAATAGTAATTAAAGGACATGAGTATGTTTCTTAGGAAAAACATATAGAATGACAAGAAAAGAAGAAAAGAAGAGCAGGGTTCAGCCTTGAAAAACTCTAATATTAATCACCAGGTGAAGGGAAATATGCAAGGAAAAGCTTTAGACAAAGAGAAACCAGATGGCCAACAAGAATCCATGAAAAGTGTGGTATCAAAGGGACCAAAGGATTAAAGACCTCCAGGAAAAAGAGAACATGGTTAATGGTAAAAGAATTGCCAAGCGATTGGATACAAATAGTACTGAACAATATTCCATGGTGACATGGAAGCCAGTATCAGAATTGTCCCTAACATGATGAGATCAGAGACCAGGCTGGAGCATGTTAAGGAAAAAGTGGGAAATGGGGAAATAAAGACCTCAGGTAGAGAAAACCTTGTCACCCTATAAGCCCCTGAGTGGATTCCTAGGAGTAATTAAGGAGAGAGACTGTGAACCCTACTGGAAACTCAGACCAATAAGAATGAAGTGTTAATGTTTACACTAATTTATCTGCACTGACTTCAGGCTGAAGTCTTTAAGCCACTAGTCCTTAAACAATTAACCATAATATGATCAGATCACACTGTGCCCCCTTGAAAACTAAATTAGATCATTGAGGACAGCAAACTAGCTGATTACCAGCTGACCTGTAGATGATCTATTCAGGCAAACATAGTCTTTGGTTTTGAACTGTGCCCATCACAAGCAGAGTCACACACCTGTTCTTGGAGGCATTTAGTCCTGATCAACGTTGAAGAAGGTAAGGAAATTGTATCCTTGGGAGAAGGGTGTCTATGGAGGACAAGCCGGCGATAAAAGTGATAGAAAGACAATTATGGGAAATTGGAGGGAGTATCTCCCCTCTAAAGGGTCAGTAGCCTCTCTGTCCAAGGTGCTTACAGCCATGGGGAATGCTGGAAGTCCAACAGGCAATTAGGTAAAAAATGTAGGTATTTCTGGCCTGCGGCTGGCCAGTCTGTGACTTCTATCGTAGGGCTACAAACTTGAATTCAGTGGACTTTTGTGAATGCCTGTGATTTGCAAACCCTGGTGTAAGTGACTATTATCGAGTGAGAGGATGGCATGAAACAGCTATCCTATGAGGCAGAGGGACAGCAATGCTAATAGGAGGTACAAATTACAAGTTTCCAGAATGCAGAGAAATGAGCTTTTAATTTTGGATGGAGAAAGGGCTGTCAGAAGACTCCATGCAAGTGACATTTTTGCTGTGCTTGAAGGATTTCAGTGGGGAGAAGGTGTTGGGAGGAATAAATAAGACTTCTCAGCAGTACCCCCACATCTCCCTTTATAATATGAAATGTAGCATTCAGAATCAAAACAAGTGCCAGCACAATGTATAACTTTAAAACTTTCAAAAAGCTTTGTTTTGACATGGTAACACTGTCAAAGCAGGTAGAATCCTTCCATCAAAAGAGATGATTAATTAGCAAGTGACATCACCTAGTAATTTGCTGATTTCTCTTAATAAGAGTAGTAACTAACACATGTACTGCTTTATAGTTTACCTGTAGCTTTCACCTCCTTCTTCTTATTCAGGGATATAATTTAGCCAAGACCATCCCAAGCCAGGATGGCCACCTCAGCACCCAACTTAATGGAATTAGTTTGTGGCTAGCATGCTCTGCCCTCTGGTTATGTTAATAGAAGAGCGTGATCTGTGATGCCAAGCAAGGGCTCACTTCCTTGTAAACAGTTTCCAGGACTTGTCCAGTTCTGTTCTTTGGACTCTTTCCAAGTCCTTTTCTGTGGCAGGGGCCAAGCATTTTTTTCACCTGTTAAACATATTCTTTCTCTATTCAAGTAAAATACAGCTTGGGCATGGATGTACAGGACGGCTGACCTACGTTCAGGTTCTTGGGAACAGCATATTCCCATAGGCCATGAATCTCTGAACTTCCATCTCACTCCAGGGGAAGGATTTTAGCCTATGTACTTTTGGAGTTGAGGCTGAGGCAGCGTGTGGAGGGAGGTCACTCAGAATGCACAGCCTTGCCCTGCTACCATGCCTTCGTGGCCCTGATGGGCCCTCGCCCCAAGATAAATTCCTGCCAAGTATTTTTTATACTGCCAAGTATATTTTTTATTTTCTCTGGAGCATTTTCTGGAAGAGAGAGGCTTATTTCCTTCAAAGTAGTGCCTCCAGATCCCACCAGTGAGGAAACTGCAAGAGCTTCTTGGGCCCTGAGTATCTGCTTCACGTGTTTCATTATAAGAGCAAGACCAGGTTGGGTAAAAAAAGAAAAACAAAAATTGGGTTTTCAGCTTGGCCTGTTTAAAATGTCCCTAGCCAGTCCCAATCCAGTGAACCATTCAGATGGCCCCAAGGATAGAACATACGTAATTAAAGTATGGCCATTATAAGGTAGGATTTCCACACAGAATGTGGGTGACAACTGTAGTCACATCTGAAATCAGCCCTCATTACTGTCAGCTTCTGAGACTCACCCCAAGGATTCTGACTCAGAAGTTCTCAAGTGGAGCCAAGAATCTAAATTTCTTTTTTTTTTTAAGATTTATTTTTTTATTTGAGAGAAAGAGCAGGGGGAGGAGCAGAGAGAAAGTGAGAGAAGTAGAATCCCCACTGAGCAGAGAACCTGATGTGGGGCTCCATCCCAGGACCCAGAGGTTATGACCTGAGCTGAAATCAAGAGTCACTGCTCAACCAACTGAGCCACCAAACCAAAATCTGTATTTCTAATGGGAATTCCAGATTATTCTGAAGCAAGTGACTGTTCAGGGACTTGCCTTTGAGAACCACTGATGAGAATCACCTCTTTCCTTGAATCACTTCCCACACTTAGACCTTACTCTGTACCATGAACAGAGAGAGATGAAGTCAGGATAGCCTATTAGGAGCATGAAAGCAGTAGAGGTCCTTGTGGCCTGGACCCCTCACTACCATGGCTGCCTGAAATTTAGACTTCAGGTGTTATCTCCAGATGAAGTTATTTATATATGCAATTACAGAGATGAACTAACAGGATTGGAAGAAGATGACCTTCATCCAATAATTTTAATTAAATTTAAATTTAATTTTGTTCCATTACCAGATTAAACTACTTATAGGTGACCATAATTTAAATTTTAAAATAAATCCTCTAATTGTGTTTGGAATAGCACAGTTGTCTTAAACTGCATTTTCGGTGTTCAAAGTGCCAACATCCTAAATGCAAATATTTAAATTGTGTAAGTTTTTGTGATTTTTATTTTAAGATTTGGTCTTTATTTTATCATTCACCAAGAGCCCCCCCAACTCTGACCCTGCCCATGCAAAACATAGAAGTGATCTAGATGTCTCTCAGTGTCTGTAGAGAAGTCATCATAGGGGAGCAGAAAATAAAAAAACTTTCAAAAATGTTGCTTGGTAGGATTTTAAATATTCACCACTAAACTAGAGTGACTTATTTATTTATTTTAAAGATGTTATTTATTTATTTGACAGAGAGAGACAGCGAGAGAGGGAACACAGGCAGGGGGAGTGGGAGAGGGAGAAGATGCAGGGCTCCATCCCAGGACCCCAGGATCATGACCTGAGCAGAAGGCAGACGCTTGGCCCCTAGATTCATTTATTTTGTCTCAGAGTCTCAGGCTTAATATGGCTGAATTCCTTCCTGATTGTACTGTAGTATAATAAGAATGTATCTACATTAAGATGAAGAAAACAACTTTTCAATCTCAGAAACTGAACGAGAAGAGACACTTTTCTCTAGTGATCACTAAGCTGACCTATTCCTAGACAGATCGCAATAAAACATTTATTCACAGTTAGAAGGCCCAGAACATTCTGCTGCTCTTACTGGATGTTTATCATCTATTTATGCTCTCTCTCTCTGTCTTTTCCTCTCCCTCTCTTCCCACCCCTCCCATCACACACACACAGACACACACACACACACACACACACACACGCACACACACGAAAACAAGTCCTTCAACTGATAGAACTGGTGCAACAGTGATACTTCTCATTTTATGACTTCCAGAATTCTGGTGGGGAAATCATTCCACCCTCAGTTTCCTTAGCAAATTCCAGAGGGATGCCCATGGTGGATATTTAGCAGAGAGTTGTATGGTTAATGAGCTGCTGGGCAATTTTGTCAAACTAGTTGTTTTCTGGTGACTTATCTGTAATACTGGGAGAGCTGCACAATGTTATCTGTTTGCAAATAATTGGAATCCTTCCTGAGCTTGCAGGGGGAAATGCGTTATGGCTAAATGGAGTTGATTCCCCTCGTACTTTAGTTTTCTTACATAAATCTCCTTGCTGACCTCAAACCAATACCTACCTTTTCTCATTTTTTTTTTAATCTCCCTGGAGGAGGAAAACCAAATTTAAAAAACAACAACAACCAGACTTGTTAGAATACAATACTTTGTTAAGAATGAGCTAGATTAGTAGGTGATTAGTATTGTTTTAATTAAATAGGATACAAAGATGGAGCCCATGGGAGGTTATTTACCTTCTGAGGAAATAAATTCAGAATGAGAGATTAGTACCGAGCTTCTACAGTGGAAGGGTTTTTGTTTTGTAGTTTGTGGGTCACTGTTTTTTTAGGGTTACACTAAATCTGGAGACCAAGAACCTTTAGATAATTTTTAAACATTTAATTCCTGGAGGTCAATTAAAATAGCAATCCTTTACATTTATGCCATATTTTGCAATTTATAGAATGCCTTTAAATAGTCAAGTTTTTCTTAATGCTTTATGTTTTTATTTATTTTTTAGTTTTTAAATTGTGTTGTTAGTTATCATACAGTACATCATTAGTTTTTGATGAACTGTTCCATGATTCATTGTTTCCTTATAACATTCAGTGCTCCATGCAATCTGTGCCGTCACCCATCACCAGGCTCACTCATCCCCCTATTCCCCTCCCCTCTAAAACCCTCAGTTTGTTTCCTGCAGTCCATAGTCTCTCATGGTTCGTCTCCCCCTCTGATCTCTCCCTGTTCATTTTTCCCTTCCTTTTCCTCATATTCTCCATGCTATTCCTTATGTTCCACAAATAAGTGAAACCATATGATAATTGATTTTCTCTGTTCAATTTATTTCACTTAGCATAATCTCCTCCAGTCCCACCCATGTTGATGCAAAAGTTGGGTATTCATCCTTTTGGATGGCTGAGCAATATTCCACTGTGTATCTAGACCATATCTTCTTTATTCATTTGTCTGTTGAAAGGCATTTTGGCCCTTTCCACATTTTGGCTATTGTGGACACTGCTGCTATGAACATTGGGGTACATATGGTTCTTCTTTTCACTACATCTGTGTCTTTGGGGTAAATACCCAATAGCTCAATTGCCAGGTCATAGAGCAGCTTTATTTTTAATTTTTTGAGGAACCTACAGATTGAGTTCCAAATTGGCTGCACCAATTTTCATTCCCACCAACAGTGTAAGAACACTTAGTTAATGTAATGCAAGAACATTTAGATAATTTATTTCTCCATAACTTCTCCAAATTTATTGTATCTTGCCTTGTCAATTTTTGCCATTCTAACCAATATCTCATTGTGGTTTTGATTTGAATTTCCCTGATGACTAAAGATAATGAACACTTTTTCATGTGTCTGTTACCCATTTGTATGTCTTCTTTGGAGAAGTCTCTCATGTCTTCTTCCCATTTTTGACAGATTATCTGTTTTTTTGGGTGATGAGTTTGGGAAACTCTTTATAGATCTTGGATTTCAGCTCTTTGTCTGCAATGTCGTTTGCGAATATCTTCTCCTATTCTGTGGGTTGCCTCTTTGTTTTGTTGACTGTTTCTTTTGCTGTAAAGAAACTTTTTATCTTGATGAAGTCCCAAAATTTCATTTTTGCTTTTGTTTCCCTTCGATACCTTATCTTAAAACATCAAATTCGGTCTCCTTTATCCCATCCAAAACAATTACATCAAATAATAGTCTCTGGTGAAATCTTAAAGTTCTTTTAAATGAGTTTCAGTGGAGAGTAGTAATCTTGAAAGATATTTTTAATTAAAATGCTTTCTTTATGTTGGTGTACATTTTTTATTGTGTGACTTTAAAATAATCTACCACCTGAAAACTGTGTATGTCTAAGTTCTGAGCACAACCCAGTGGAGATAGAAATAAGGTCAACCTTCTCAGAAGCCCTCTGTTCTTCATGACTCTGAAGAGCAGGCAGCTGCAAATTGTGGGGACACTGGTAATTTTCAATCAGGAAGGAGGAGGTTGATATGAAAACCTGCATCCAATTAACCATCAAATGGGCTCAGCTCACAGTATTAAATAACGCCTAGAAGGACGAGCCTCCTTCAATGGGCCCAGACTGCAAAGGGACTGACCCAAATGTCTATGTGACATAACTGCCATTGGGCAGAGGACACCAGTGTCCCCTGCTCCTGGGGAGTGCAGTGAAGTAGAGAGGCAGCTCAATGGATTCTCCTGTCTTGAAGAAAAGAGTTTCTCCCCATGAAGGAGAATATTTTAGAGAAAAAGTGAGAATGAATGAAGGCTTTTTAAAATATTTAAATAGATAAGAAGAAGTAAATGAGCTATAATTGGGGTCACAAAAGAAGAAACCAGACCTAGAAATATGTGCATTTTGCTGAGGACACCTAGAAAGTAAATGCTCTTCCTTCAAAGAAAATTAGCTTTAAAATCACAATATCAAGAACTCATCAACATCCATTTCCCAGCACCCTCCTCTCATTGTCTCTGCCTCTTTCTTGTACCAGAAGTTGGCAGTCAACCCAAGGCCGGCAGTCATGGTGGTGGACACTTTCCAGACAGAAATATCATTTTGTTGCTAGACACTGTAACAAAGGACTTGGCAGTTGGTGAGTAACCCTCCTGCTGGGAGCAGGTGTCTCCCCTTTTGACAAGACTACATTTTATACAGAAGAGCTTGAAATCGACTATAACTGGGAGCAGGTCAAACAAGTTGGGGTGTTTGAAAAGGCTTGACTAACCAGCTGAAGGTGAAGAGCAATGACATGGGAAATGAATTACATGCTACTAATGTCACAATAATTCATCCATTCATTTTGACTGGAGCATGCAGTGTTAAGGTTTCTTACTGTCAGGCTCAGGTTCTAACCACTGAAAGACTCAATAGAAACTGTTGGTCAGGAGGACAGTAAATCTAAACACACACACACACACACACACACACACAGAAAAATATACACTAGATTGCAGAAAATAATTCCATAGTGTGGGCTTCTAAAACTCTCATACTTCTAAAAAGTGAGTTCATTACCTTTGAGTTAATGTTTTTGTAAATAATTGAGCAGAGTAAAAAATATTTAGGATAACTATGCAAATACCCAACAAGCATAGAATGGTTAAATAAATGTGATAGGGTTGCAGGACAGATGAAAAATTACAAATAAAGTTGACAATGTGGGTGATCCTCATAAGCACAAGATTGAGCAAAAGAACTCAGATGACCCCAAAACACATACTGCATACAAACGGAAGTTTGTATGTACAAAACAGGAAATACTAGTGTAAGTGGGTAGAAGAAAGGAGGGTGGTTACTAGGGATGGGAGGGAGGCTGTTAGGGACTGAAAGGGATTCCAAAGGGGATGCTCGTAATGTGCTGTTTCTTCATCTAGGTGTTGCTTTATATGACTGCGTTCAGTTTGTGATGATTCATCAAACCAAAACCTATATGCACTTTTTATATGTATATTTTACCTTAATTCAAAGTTTGAACATTACATTTTCCTATAAGATGTTCTGATAAATAAAGTCTAATTTATCCATTTCTTTAAAAAATTGGGGTAAGAATCTATTGAACTTCTTGGCAAAGTAAATTAGCCTTCAGATTTTATTCTTGATGTGTGATGGTTATGTCTGTGGCTCACAGAGTCGTGGATCATGAATGGACTTGAGTCATGAAACATCTGAAACAAGCAATGAGTATCTTGTCATTGACTTCAAACATGTTTTCAATTCCCTTACCAACAGAATTCTAACCATGACCTATCCTGAGTTAACCTTAAATTGGAAACACACTCTACTTCTCTCTCCTGTTGAATGTAAAATTGTGCCCAGTATATAAAAGTACATTATTTGGAAAAAGTATATATGTGAACTTGGAGAACAAAGTCAGATTAAGTCTTTTTCCCCCTGGATTCTTCTACTTCCTCTGACATGGATTTCCATTTATCAAATCTTTCTTACTCTGTGGATTGGAAGTTGCAGTGAATTACATTGCAAGGATAGGGTCATAATAAACTCAGGTCCTGGGAACTGATATTGAATCCCAGCTTTTCTATGCTCTCACACCAGAATCTTATGTAAATCACTTGCTCTCTCAGAGGCCTTGGCTTCTTCGAAGGTAGAATGAGTTGGTTGAACTGAACAACCTCTTAAAGATTCATGAATCAATACAAATAAATAAAGGTTTAATAAAGCTAGATATGATGTAGAACCAATATCCCACTAGAAGGATTTCTTAGATTCTTTTAATGGACAATTTTTAGGGAATGAGGGGAAGAAAGCCCTAAGATTGACTGGATTATGACAAGAGTTTTCTCATCTATCCTTGAATAGCAATTATTTCAAATTGCCTTGGGATGACAATAGAAGGTTCAGAAGGGATGGCTAGCTTTTCCCTGCAACTCAATTCCATCTTTATCCCTGGCCATTATTCATTGTTGTCCTCATTTAAAACACTGCAGTTCTAATAAAGAGAAAAGAAAATAGCCAAGAATGGAATATGTCAAACCAGAATGATCTCTGTCTTTCAAAGTCAAGGAAGTAGGTCTTAACCTGACGTTTGGGTACCCTCTAATTATAGTAAATCCAACCCATCGGCTTGTAACCAGGATTGTAGTATCGGGATGGGCCATATTCTCATCCCCAGGAGGGGGAGTGGTTTATGAAGGACTGGCATGTTTGAGGTTAAGGGAATGCTCTCCACTGGAGTAGAGAGTGAGCTGGGCAATACTATTGTCACAAAGGGGCCATTTTCAACACTGTAAATTTTCATTATTTCTTTTAAGACTTACAGTTGGTATAAGGTACAAGGCTATCGGAGGAGAGAACCCAAGTCCTTCTGAGCATATAATTCAGACACAACATGAAAAATGTCAAGACTTGGCATGTGAGAAGAGCAGCCACGTCAAATTGGTTCCAACCTGCTTCCATCTGGCATCCCTGACAATTGCTGCTGTTATCAGCTATTCACGGAGAACTGGACACAAACAAAAATAGACTTTCCTGGGACTATTTAATGAGAAAGGCTGCCTTTCATCACCCTGCAGTTTAATACTTGGAGGCAATTTCAAGTTATCCCATTCAGCTTGCACATACAATTAAAAAAAGAAAATAAGTAAGAGTAACTGGCTCCACGGTTTCTCAAAGTAGCATGTCCATGAGATTTTCCTCCTTACTTCCTCAAAGTTGTCCTCTCCGAACTGTATCTCCAGAAGAAATGCCTGTGTGACCCTTGGAATTAACCAGAATCCTGATCTGCTGCGAGACCTCATGAATCTCCATAATGCATCTTTTCTGAGAGGTGAAGAGAAAACAATGGAAAATATGGCTTTTACTGCCCTGGGTAGTCATGACAGTCTTTTAAAACTCTTGTTTCAGGTTAGGACCTTGAACTCCTGACTAATGAAACTTACAAGGCATAAAAAGAAAAAGGTGTTCACTTTGATCAAGTTACAATGGCTCCCTCAGTTTGGGGGAGAGGAAGTGCTGTATGGGTTTATATCTGGGCGAGCAAGTCAATTCTTGCATAATTATGGATTTTGTATGTGAAAGTTGATTTCAACATTGAGCTTGAGATCAACATTTGTTTTCAGTATTGTTGTAGTCACTCCTGAAGCAGTTAGTTTCCTCCTTAGGGTGAATTATTTGTATTCAGTAACATACTTAAGTCCCTGCAAGTATTTAAAATGTTGGGTGGTAATTTCAGCTTTATATCTGTATACACTGGATTCATTCTTTCATTCTAATTTCATTAAATGAACTCCTTGTAAATAATTTTTATATTTGATTCCTACATTTTTTCACTTAGCCTCTACTTTGAGTATGGCTGGACTCTAGTGGATTGTTAAATAGACTTATACTTTTTTTCTTTAAAGATCTTATTTATTTATTTGAGACAGAGTGAGTGAGAGAGAGAACATGAGTGGGGAAGGAGAAGCAGCCTCTCCACTGAGCAGGAAACCTGACCTGGGGCTCTATCCCAGGATGCTGAGATCATGACCTGAGCTGAACACTGACACTTAACTGAGCCACCCAGACGCCCCTAGACTTATACTTTTTTTTTTTTTTTAAAGATTTTATTTATTTGACAGAGAGAAACACAGCCAGAGAGGGAACACAAGCAGGGGGAGTGAGAGAGGGAGAAGCAGGTTTCCCGCCGAGCAGGGAGCCGGATGTGGGGCTCGATCCCGGGTCCCCGGGATCATGACCTGAGCCGAAGGCAGTCGCTTAACCAACTGAGCCACCCAGGCGCCCCTAGACTTATACTTTTTAAATGCAAAATGTGATGCTGTCTGGCCCTCAGAACATATTCCTCTTTTTTAATAATAATTTTTGAAAATGAGTTCTACATGTAAAGGTCACGGTTTGAACTAATTTCACCTGATCTAATTTCATCTGAACTAACATCCAAACTAATTTCAGATATAGGCTCCAAAGATACCCCATGTAGGTGTCGTTTGCTCCTACGTAAATAGTACAAATAGTACAAATGGTCCATTACTGAAATGGCGTGTACGTATTGGAAAAGAGGTGTTATAACAGGCACTTTTATTTGTGGTTAGGGGAAACAGGACTTTCAATTAAGGAGAAGTAAACAGAATTTGAGTACTGTGAATAGGCAGACAGATTCAGAGGGCTGCATACGTCACTGGGGACCACCCATTATTAACATATTGAAATACTTCCTCCTTACCAATTGAAAAACAGCTCTTGAGGCCGCTGCAGCTCTTTCCTAAGGACCCCAGAACTTGCCCATGATCAGCAACTAAAGATTTAAGTGCCAGGGCAAGAGGACGACAGGACACATTGGTGCATTATCACCTTAATTAGCCTATCTGGTTGAATTAGGGATTGCTGATAAGCCAGGGCGAACAAGGACGTCTGAATGTGCTCTCAGTTAATAGCATGGTACTGAACCAACTTTCTGGTTCCTCCAACATTAGCTGAGTGACCTTGGGCAAGTACCTTAACCTTTCTCTTTCTCAGTTTCCTTACCTATAAAATGAGGATAAAGATAGTGTCTAACTCATGAAGTTGTTGATACAACTAAAGTGAGTTTATGTGTGTAAATGTTTATGTTGGGATGATGATGATGGAGTTGATGAAAATAGTGACTGGTCCGAACATCAACAAGGCCATCTGACCATAAGGTGAACCTCTGATTAAGTGGGGTGTTTCAGACTGAATGGTGAAAATTAACTTGATCATATCCTCTCTCTTTATTAGGATTATTGATATGCACTGAAACTGAGCATTCTTTAAGTTTGAGCAATATTCCAAACAGTGGAGAGCAAACATTTTTATCCTCCATGAAACGGAGTGGATATACCACAGGGATCGCAATAAAACTCCCATTATCAAAGGAAGTCTGGAGTCTCTCCACATTGTCATAAAAGAACACATGTGGCACAAACAGCTGAAGGAAAGATCTGATGGATAAATCATGTACCTCCACAAAATGCTTATTATCAAAATCTTTCAAAGTAACAGGAATTCCTAAAGCAGTGGTTCTCACTCTTTAGAATAATGTCTACTTGTTTTCTGGAGTCCTCCAGACTACTGATAGAAAAATATAGGGTGACATTTTTAGTCTGGATGAAGTCCACAGTAAGGCTAAGATTTAAAAGAGGAGAAAAAAGAAGAAG
>PITA01030786.1:0-16067 GCA_004023965.1 Spilogale gracilis | reverse complement strand
ATTATTACATCTTGTATTTCTTGATGATGACATTATAATCTAATATTGTTCTTAATTCTAGTGCCATTTTGAGATTTTTTAGTTTTTACTTGTGATTTTTATGATATTGGCATTTATCTATATTGATAGCAATTTGCTTAGTTTCACTTCATCTGGCTGCTATAATTTGCATATTCTAATGTTAACATGACCAAAAAAATCCATTTCCTCCAGTGCAGGCATTTTGAATTATTTTACCATTCATAAAGTCAAAATACATATTTTTCAGTACAAATTTGAAATCAATTTCTTCATTGAATATAACTTTAAGTTATTTAATAAATCAAAACTTTGATTTGATGCGTGAAAATCTCTTTGTATGATAGAGTCAGAGCCTATTTACCAGAGACTTTAAACTTACCCTAAAGTTTAAGAGCCTCTGGATTGCATGGATCACTTCTAAGACCTTAGAAGAGTCCTAGAACTGGATATAGTGTTCTGTACACTATTGTAAAATGTACAAATGTAAGTTGTGTTAGCACATTTCTTAATACTACTGTCTCTTTCTAGTGTCATATCCTTTCTGCAACATCTCATTTTATCAGGGAGAAAATGGAGTGGCACCAAGACTGTTGAGGTCTAGGTAGAATGTATGAGTTTGCTGGGGCTGCAGTGACAAAAACCACAAACTGGTGACTTAAACAACAGAAATATATCTTGTTATAGTTCTGGAGGCTGGATCCAAGATCAAGATATTGGAAGATTTGATTTTTTCTGAAGCTTCATTCCTTGGTCACCTTCTTGCTGTGTCCTCCAATGATCCTCTGTGCACCTGTCTGGTGACTTTATGTGTCCTAAGTGTCCAGTGCGTCATCCGTCCCTCCCGCCATGCCCAAGCCACAGGAAAACTTTGGTGGAGGCACCTGTAAATGTGAATGAAAGCTCCTCTGAGCTTCCCCCACCTAGAATTCAGAAAGCCACATACCCTGTGGATCAGGGCAATATGTCCTTTGTGTGTTTATTCAAGATATATAGTTCCATTCAATCCTCCTCCCGGTAACCATATCTCTGTATCTCTTATCTGTATTTCTTGGTCCCTGTGCCTGGATGGTCTCAACTTCTGTGAGTTTAAGCAATCACTCTGTACCCTGCAGTAACAATACTAATCCTGTCTCTAGGGTGGGTGCAAAAGCAGTTAAAGATTTAACTGCATCACCCAACTTCCTCACTCTTGAATAATAAAAGACTGGGGCCCCTATCAGTCAAGAGAGACAAAGGCAGAGGCAACAAGAGGCAGCAAGAGAGCCTTAGAGGAGAGCAGCAAGAAACAGAGAGAGCCTGCAAAGAGAGACAGACGCAAAGAAGCAAAGAAAGCAGCAGAAAGAGAAGCAGACAGAGAGTAAGAGAGACAGAAGAAGAGAAGTAGAGCAAGAAGGACAAAGCCAGAGCTAGAGAGCTAGAGCTAGAGAGCCAATGCTAAAAAGCCAGAGCGTGAGGCTGAGCCTGCTTCATAGGTCTCTCCTGACTGACCTCGGGTCTGTCAGCTTGCATTAGATTTTTGTGTCCAAGTCATTATTTCGCCCGCCAGACATTCCACGGTTCGGGACCCACTTCTCTGCCGAGGCTGGCTCCCCGGTGGTGACACTAATTTTTTCTTCTCCTAAGAAAACTACTCGGATTGGATTAGGGCCCATTTAGGATGTTCAGGTATAATTGAGAAATTATAAGGTTAAGTCTATTGTAGCATCTCTTTCTATACCCAAAGTGTCTTATCTTTATCTAATCTGTAAATATTGCCTCTGGTGTTTAGCATCAGAAGGATAGTAAAACCAGGAAGAAAGAAGGTGTAAAATATCCAAACCAAAAAGCTAACCTATGGGAAATCCTTTCAATTTCCAACTTAGAAACCTGTAAATTAAAATTTCAGTTCTTATTAGCATCTTCAAAAAGAGTATCGATAATGCAACATATATAATTATCAATGTAACAAATACAACATTTTCCTTTTTTTATAGAAATCATGTAAAATTCATTAGAATTTCTATTTAATTGGGCACAACCCTGACACATTACTAAGAACTGGGAATCTGTCTGTGTGTGAAATCTCACACCATATGCGTTTTGACATATCAGATCCTATCTTTGAGTATCAACTAATCTTGTGCTGTTAAAATACAGTAGTCCCAGATGAAATAGCATACAAACTTGCCAGCAATGCCGCGCAATGACCTGAAGAAGCAGGAGTTCCAGTGACAAAAATTCTTACACACAGTCATCAGTTTGTTAATAAATGTAGTGTGAGAATAATTCTATTATAAAATTATGTCAGCCGAAACAGTACAGAGGCAATTTAAAACACATTTGAATTGCTATTCTTGATGTTTTGATTTTAGATTAATTTTATATTTTCTTTAATCATTAAAAACTAATGGTAATGTTATCTTCTTCATTTTTACATTTGAGATATTTGTCAGCATTTTTCAAATATCTAAATGGTTGGGACTTTTTTCTCATTCTAATAGTAATTACTTTTGTGTCTAATGATACAATAAGATACTTATGTATCTGACTTTCTAACTCTGTTTTAAAAGTTCTCATTTTTTTGGGCACTTGAGTGGCTCAGTGGGTTCTGCCTTCAGCACAGGTCATGATCTCAGAGTCCTGGAGCCTACTTCCTCTTTTCTCTTTGCCTGCCATTCTGCCTACTTGTGATCTCTCTCTCTCTCTCTTTTTCTCTCTCTCTCTCTCATAAATAAATAAATTCTTTTTTAAAAAGTTCTCATTTTTTTAAAGGGATGCCTAAAATTGTTGAAATTTTGCTCCACAACACTTGGACGTCCCTCAAAATTTGTGGCATAATGTGATACTTAATGATTGTAAGGAATTGGAAATAAGCTTAGGGAGACTCAAAACATAAGTGATCCCAACGCACTGATGTGTGTTTTATGAACAAAACTTTTAAAGCAATTTGTATAGATAGGTGGTGGGTTGGAACTGAACTAATCTGGTATGTGGCATTAATGATAAGCAAATTTACTGTCAGAAAAGAGCTGATTTACTGTCAGAAAAGAAAAATTATTTTAAGGAGCACCTGGGTGGCTCAGTTGGTTAAGCGACTGCCTTCAGCTCAGGTCATGATCCCGGAGACCCGGGATCGAGCCCCACATCGGGCTTCCTGCTTGGTGGGAAGCCTGCTTCTCCCTCTCTCACTCCCCCTGCTTGTGTTCCCTCTCTGGCTGTGTTTCTCTCTTTCAAGTAAATAAAATCTTTCAAAAAAAAAAAAAAGAAAGAAAAGCAAAATTGTTTTAAAATCTAAGATTACTTCAAGTTTTAGTATTGTTTATACTTAACTCATAAATTTGGTTTTTATAATCACATTAGAGTCATAAAATAAGGATTAAAACTAATTTTATCAAGTACGTGTTTAAGCTTTATGATTATGAACCTTATTATAAATGCAATATTAGGTCTAATTTGAGGTATCTACTAGGAGTTTGTTCTTTATTCAAGTATGAGTAGGGAAATACAAACTCACCATTCAAACTACAAAGTGTTAAACTGAAGAAGTAAGGCTATTAGTCTGCAACTCAATAACATTTGGGCATTAATTTTGTTGTGATGTAATTGTCTCGTCATTCATGACACTTAAATGTTCTCTAATGATCTTTTTTAGTTATAAATTTCTATGTGCCTGTAATCAATGAACTGCAGCCCTGTTGATTTTAACCACTCTGCCTGAAGTGGGTCTGTGGTTTGGCTTCTTCCTCTATCTCCATGTTGATAAATACCTAAGGGCATAGGTTGCACGATGTGCTTTAAATCCTGAAAGGAAATGCAGAAGATGCCAGAACATCTATTTTCAAAGTATATTGTGCTCTGATTTTTTTTCTTCACAGGTCACAGGAAGTTATTTAAATTTAAGTTTCTTTAAAGATTTTGTTTTTTATTTTTTTTAATTTTTTTTAAATTTTTATTTATTTATTTATTTTAAGATTTTATTTATTTGACAGAGAGAAACACAGCCAGAGAGGGAACACAAGCAGAGGGAGTGAGAGAGGGAGAAGCAGGCTTCCTGCCGAGCAGGGAGCCCGATGTGGGACTCGATCCCGGGTCTCCGGGATCATGACCTGAGCCGAAGACAGTCGCTTAACCAACTGAGCCACCCAGGCGCCCAAAGATTTTGTTTTTTAAAGTTTAGCATGCCCTTTGCTTCAGTGTGATCACTCCCAGGTTCCACTATTAAAGGATTAAACATGTACAATTTTGCCTCAATCAATCTATGTAGAATTACCCCAGTATTTTGTTTTATTATATTTTCTTGTATTTCATTTTATCCCCCCCCCCCCCCATATTTTAGATAGATATTTATTAGCTTTGTGCTGTCTGGGTTGCTCAGTGGTTAAATTTTTGTCTTCAGTTCAGGTCATGATCTCAGGGTCCTGGAATTGAAAGCCCTGCATCAGGCTTTTTATTCGGTGGGAAGCCTGCTTCTCCTTCTTCTCCTGCTTACTGCTCCCCCTGCTTGTGTTCTCCCTCTCATTATTTCTCTCTCTGTCAAATAAATAAATAAAATTTTTAAAAAGTTTGTTAGCTTTATATTGTTATTTATATTTGTATAACATATGCTTAGAAATAATTTCTACTGCCTTATTTAATATAAGTAATTTATATAAATTTACATCAGAATTCTCTAGTTTGACCACACATAATCTCAATATTTTGTTAGCATTAATGAATACAAACAAATAAACAAGAGTCCTTTGCTGTCCAGTCGGCTCAATTACATGTATTATCCAACTGGATAACATTAGGGACTCTAAAATCTACAAAACAATGAAACAGAGTTTCCTGAGTATCTATCCCTGCGTGCCATTTAAAAAAAAAATTAAAGATTTTATTTATTTATTTGACAGAGAAAAACACAGCTAGAGAGGGAACACAAGCGGGGGAGTGAGAGAGGGAAAAGCAGGCTTCCCGCCGAGGAGCAGGGAGCCCTATGTGGGACTCGATCCTAGGATTCCAGGATTATGACCTGAGCCAAGGGCAGACACTTAATGATTGAGCTACCCAGGTGCCCCTAAAAAGACTCTCTTAACATAGCTGTTTTTTTTTTAATTTTCTATTCATCATTTTTTTGTACACGAGATTAAAATGAATCCAGATATTTTTACCTTGTTAAGGTAGGAAGTTTATTTTCTGTCTTATGCAGAGGACTTTCAATCTCTTTTTTCCCTGTCTTTGCTTTGCTCCCTTTGGTGTGTATATGATTTTTCCATTCAGCAAGCTAATCTTTGGAGAAATATGTTCATTGTTTCTGAGTATGGCAGAACCTTGAGGAAGCAATGTCAGAAGTGCACTTTTAACCCTCCTGCTTCCTGCAGCAACCTTCTCACTGTGGGGGATGCAAAGTGGCATTATCTTTTTCCTATGTTGACAGATACCAGGTTGAAAGGGCACCATTTGGGCACCAGGCAATAGATCATCCCCTTTGTTCTGTTGAACTTGATTCAGCAAAGGACAACCTTAAGAGGCCCAAGTGGGCGCTATGCTGAGCCTCCAATGGGAAATGGCCTCTGCCAGAATTCCACATGCCAGGTATTTAGTTGTGATTGTTGGCGATGTATTTTTGTTTTATTTTGCTTTGCTTGTATGTTTAATGACAAATGTTATGCTTAAGCTTTTTCAAAAATAAATTATTAGGAATGTGTTTGAATATAATGTTTAGACACAACACCTCCCAGCCCAACTCCCAACATAGACATTGTGGAGAAACAGAAATTCCATCATAGGAAGCTGACAAGGAGAGTCAAGGTGCTCATTGCCAAGGAGGTCTATTTCATTTTATTTAATGTCATGTTATTTTTTCCCTTTTTTCCAATATGTGTTCTGCCAAATTTAGAGACGGGCTTTTGTGAAATGCCAGTGATCAGAGAGAAAGACCTGCTCTCAAGTCACATACTGTCCAGTGGGGAAGATAAACCAAAAAACAGGGTGCTGCAAAGCAAGGTGCTAAGTGTTCTGTCATCAGTGCAAGCAGGGCCCATGAAGCAGAGAGGAAGCAAGTCCTGACATGTTCTGAGGCCTTCAGAGGATGGAGACTGTGGGTAGAAGCTTTCAAAAACAGGATTTGTCTTGAAGACCTTTAGTCATCTTCAAGACATACAAAGGAAGAAAAAGAAGAAACATCGGGAATATTGGAAGCTTAGCACGGGTGGTGACTGCAAATCATTTTAAGTGTGGCCAGAGCATCCAGCGGACTAGAGGTTGGGGCTGTTGTTTTAGAACTCTACCATGAGATCCTTGGGTCAGGTTAATAGTATTTGCTAGCATCAGAAATAAGGCCTGGCATGCAGATAACAGTTTGTGCGAGCTGGAGAATCAATTAATTGAGCAAATGAACAAAAGTCCCTTCTTAAGTATGTATATTATTATATATTTATAATATCCACATGTTATCATTATACTAAATGGAATTTAAGATATTATTCCTAAAAGAGTCAAGTTTCAGGGCACCTGGGTGGCTCAGTTGGTTAAGCATCTGTCTTTGACACAGGTCATGTTCCCACGGTCCTGATGTTGAGCCCTACGTCAGGCTCCCTGCTCAGTGAGGAGTCTGCTTCTCCCTCTCCTGCTTCCCCCACCCCAGTCTGTACTCTCTGTCTCTTGCTTTCTCTCTCCTCTCAAATAAATAAATAAAATATTTTAAAAATTGAAAGAGTTAAGTTTCATAACATAGTTTTTTTAAGCCACAGATTAAATTAGAAAATGATTTAAAAAATTCAACTAATTTGATTTCTGAGATATGGAGTACCGTATGTATATCTGGAGATACACATATATGCATATAAAATTTATGTAGTATAGTGTATAAATATGCTATATGATAGATTATATTTATATTATATGATGTATCTTATACTATTCTATAGGAGGAATGGTTTGTCTTGATATAGTGGTTGAAATTAATCCTACGAAATGAAACTTAAACATGTCTCTTAAATATCATGTCAAACAATGTATTTCATAATAATCTTTATAAAATCGATACACTAGAATCATAATGTGCATAGTCATTATGACTAATAGCTCTCCTACATTTTAATTTTGCTGATCAGAGTCTATAAATTAATGGGATTTAATAGAGTTACCTGCACTTCATAAATTATTATTTGGGCAATTAATTTGCATTAAGGAATTCAAACAAGACTTATATAACCCACTTTATGAAGGGAAATTTGGTGAGCCTGGTCTCAAGGAATAAAAATTGACCTAAGGTAACTTTTCTCCATTTCTATTATTAGCTTCCATTGTGCAAATGCAGTTGTCAGGGCCACAATCAAGCTTCCAGAAGTAATCTAATCATTGCATTCTTTATCACTTTAAAACATAACCCAGAAGAGAGATAAAACTGAGAATGGGAGAATAATTTTTTTTTGCCAAGTTTGAGGCTCAGAGAATCTTATAGATACTGAAATCCCAAGCTTATTTTAATTTATAAATAATAAATAAACTTGTAGCCAAGATCAATGGTAATATTTGGCAGTTTTAGGTAAATATTTATATATTCATTAAATTTTATCAGAGGTAACAGACTTTCAGCATCCCAATTTACTTCCAATCCAGGTACAAGTATTTTGAAATAATACTTTTCTTGGCTTATATATATTAGCTTTTTGACTCGATTAGAAATGTGTATCAATTCTTTATTCAGATGTCTAAAGATGATCATACCTAATCTCCAAAAATAGCTCTCTCTGGGTGTCTCCTTTTTTAAGTAGTGTAGAGTCTAATGCAGGGCTCAAACTGAGGACCCTGAGATCAAGACCTGAGCTGAAATCAAGAGTCAGATGCTCAACTGACTCAGCCACCAAGATGTCCCTAATCTGCCTAAATATTTGAGGAGGTGAGGAAAAAATTCCCTAAAAACTATGTGCATTTATAATTGCTAAGAACTATAAATATTTACAATATTTAAAATTTATTTCTGAGTCTATATTTATTCTAAGGACATCAAGTGCATTAACTATAAATCATATGTAAAAACAGAATCAACAATATACATCAGAGTCTAACATGTATTCAGCAATGTGGAGAGACAGAAAATGGTGCTACAGGACCCACTGGGCAGGACAGCTTTGTTAACCCACTGCTTCATTTGTGGGGAAACAGGCTCAGCAGGATGTCTGCTTTAAAAGACTCACAAATCACCATGACATCACTGATCTGGATTATTTGCTGAAGTGAGGACTTACATTTCACATGTCAAATAAGAACTCTTCCAGTTTGGGGATGCCTCTGTGGCCCAGTTGATTAGGAGTCTGCCTTCTGCTCAGTTCATGATCCTGGAGTCCTGGGATCTAGCCCCAACTCCAGCTGCTGGCTCAGTGGGGTATCTGCTTCTCCCTCTACCCCTCCTGTCACTTGTGCTCTCTCACCCTCCCTCCTCTCTCTCTCTCTCTCTCTCTCTCTCTCTCTCTCTCTGTCTCTTGCAGGTAAATAAATAAATAAATAAAATCTTAAAACGAAATAGAAGAAGAAGGGGGGGATTCTTCCAGTTTGATTAAAATTTTCTTTTCAGAAACCTGGACATCTTTCCATTTGACAACAAAGAAAATAAACAAGCAAAGGCCATTTTAATTGGAAATTTCACATTAATAAACTCATGCTGAAATTATTTTAATTCTTCCTTTCCTCCCTGGATATCAGTGGATTTCTCAGAAGGGCATTGTTCAGGGTAACCACCCTCTTACCATAGTCTCACTGAAAGCTGACAAGCAAAAATTCACACTGTAAATGATCATGCGTCATGTTCATAGCTATGGTGACCTATCTTGAGAAAGAACACATTTTCTTAGCATCAAAGGGAGCTATAGGATGAATCAAGCTAAGAGATTTAGTCCTTGTTACGTTAAGTATATTATACACCAATTGTTTTTCTTAGCTTCATATTGTTGGAGGCAACCTAATTAGGGCTGATTTAGAGGACTCAAGATTCTGAAAGAAAAATTTTACTAAAAACGTTAAGAGAAATTGGATATGGTGAGATTTACACATTTTTGGAATCACTGTTTAAAAAGCTATAAATTGCTGTTAGATCATCTGTCCAGGTGGAGCAAGGACTTTCCTTTAATCATCCCAGTGTGCTGTCTCTTCACCTGCTAAAAGGGTCATTTCTGCGTCTTACATTTTAAGCTTTTCAAGATGCCAACAGGAAAAAAGTAAAAGAAAAACAGAAAAGTGACTTCTCTCATTTTTTGCTATCTATAAGAAGCTTCCATGTGTTCTGATATTGCATTTATCAGTTATTTACTAACACTCAAGTAGAAATTTAAACATTTTCTCTCTTCAGAGGATAATAATTAAACTTCTGCCCAGAATGCTTTCCACTACACATGCATGTGTATAATTAAACACACAGAGTAGGGGCACCTGGATGACTCATTCAGGTAAGCATCCAACTCCTGATTTCAGCTCAGCTTAGGATCTCTGGGTCATGAGATGGAGTCCTGTGTGGCACTTCCCACTCAGGGCAGAGTCTGCTTGAGATGTTCTCCCTCTCCCTCCTCATGCTCTACTTATATATGTTCATACATACATACATACATAAAATCTTAAAAAATACAGAGTTGAACAAAATGGAATTCTTAAAATCATCTTAATGTTTGACTGAAAACTAAATGATTTCTAATTTCTTAGTTCCATTCAGAGTAAGTAATTGAGATAGTTCTGTCCCCACCCTTTCTTCCCTAAGGAGAATATCCTACCCTAGCATTATGTTCTCTTACATTATAATATCTGATCTATAGTCTAAATGTTCTTCTCTAGGTTTCTTTGTAGTGCAGTGTTAAACTTTCTTAACAAATATATCCATTATTTCTCTCCATGTGATGTAATTCACTGTCTTGCACAATTGTAGTAGTTATGCTTATTTTTTCACGAGAGTTTCCCTTTAGGATTATTTTTTATCCCTAAGGTATGTACTCTGTAATTATGTTAATCTAAACTCATAAATCAAGTCTGTCAGTCCTTTTCATGTTTTCATTGCTCTTTTCCAAATTCCACTCAAATCGGTATCTGTCTGTCCCAAATAGGGACCAAGCCAAAATTTCAAGGTATTTTGATTTCATAAACAGTACAACACAGTAACAAATTGGAAGTCAAAGGAAATGAATTTAGTTATTATTTGCTTTCAGAACAGAATTGAGAATGAAAATGCATTAATAAAATTGATGAAACCAAAATAATAATACTAACAGTAACTAATAATAATACTAAAATGGTAGACTCAAGTAAATGATGTTTTTAAACTTTATAAAGACCAGATTTTCTCATGGGGATTAGATAACATTTTGTCATTTTGTAAATTCAATTCAACAACTATCTGTAAAGATGCTGCTATGAATACATTATTTACTTAATAAGGAATAGTGACTTGAAGGGATGGAGGGAGGATTGATAATTATAAATCCCATGCCCTGAGCCACATAATGTTGTCTGTTAGGAGTTACATCAATTATCTGAATCCTGTCCTGGAAGACAGAAAGCATACAAATTTACAAGTGTGTATTATTCCTCAACTCAGGGATAGTACACACTTTGCTCATCTAACTTAGTTACTATCAGAGCTAAGATTTTTTTTTTTAAGATTTTATTTATTTGACAGAGAGAAACACAGCCAGAGAGGGAACACAAGCAGGGGGAGTGAGAGAGAGAGAAGCAGGCTTCCCGCCGAGCAGGGAGCCCGATGTGGGACTCGATCCCGGGTCTCCGGGATCATGACCTGAGACGAAGGCAGTCGCTTAACCAACTGAGCCACCCAGGCACCCCAAGATTTTGTTAAGAAATAGAATGAGACATATGTAAAATTTTAAGTTTATTTGAACAAAAATTGATTTGAATTGGGCAGGATCCAATCTAGCAGATGGAAAGTCACTTTGAGGAAAGACTTTTATAGGCAGCAAGGAGCAGGAAGGAGGAAGTTTTATGGGGGAGGGGAGAGGTTAGCTATTTCAAGGTTACCTTCCCTCAGGGGATAACAGAGTTGTATTAGGCAGATGACTGACCTAGTGCTGGTTAGGCAATTCCTGATTGGTTTAAGATTCCGTTTCTAGGAGAGTAAAAACTGTTATTAAGTCTCCATTTGGTGACATGTTTACTGTAAGTAAATTCCATTTTGGGCTTGTTGTCTTGTTTTAAGCAATTGAAACACAAGGAAATTTTGGTAAGAGAGATGTAAATATCATTTAGCAATTATTTATCAAATAACTTTTTTTTAGAGAGCAATCTTATTTTCTACAAGGTTAATTTCTCTAATGCCTCAACTAATAGATAATAAACGTGTATCATTTCACATATCTATTAATTTAAATTTGTCTAGAACCAATATAAATTCGCATAAGTAGTTTAAGATTGTGACTACTACATAACATTGTCTGTAATATTATTTTTTTTAAGATTTTATTCATGCATTTGAGAGAGAGAGAGAGAGAAAGAGAGAGAGAGAGCATACAAGCAGGGGGAGGGGCAGAGGGAGAGGAAGAAGCAGATTCCTTGGAGCGCTGGGAGCTCAACATGAGGCTCGACCCCAGGACCCAGAGATCATGACTTGAGCCTAAGGCAGATTCTCAACCATCTGAATCACCGAAGTGCCCCCATAATCATTTATTTTAAATTCCCAGTCGATAATAATTTCATTATTTAAAAGCCATTGAAACAACATTAACCATGATGTATTAATTGCCCATAAGCAGACAAAAAGTCTACATGCTTGTCCACTGGCTCATGAATTGGACTTTAGGTGTTTCTCAAATTTATTGCAGCAGTATAGTGTCTCCAACCCAGAGACCTTCTATAGGATAAATTCCAAGCAAAGTTTTCAAGAGAATGCAGAACTGTGCAGGTGATGTTTCTGACTTAGAAATGGCTGGAACCCGATTACTATTTCTCAAAGAAAAATAAAAGCTGTTATTTTGGTTTTGCAAATAAATTTCAGAACAGTTTGCTCTTTTCCTGAAATCATTATATACATGTATTAATCCAATGAGTACTTATGTAGTGATCACTATTAGTCAGGCAGTATATTAATGGCGATTCTCAGGTGACCCTGAGATCACATTCCTTTAGCTATATCTGCAAGTTTTTTTTTAACCTGTTCCATATTTTCCTATTATTTTTGAAATATTTACAATGCTTTGTTTCAGGTGTCTTGGTGGCTCAGATGGTTAATTGTCTGCCTTAGGCTCAGGTCATGATCCCAGTGTCCTATATCAGGCTCCCTGCTCAGCAGAGAGCCTGCTTCTCCCTCTGCCCCTGCTTCTCTCTCTCACAAATAAATAAATAAAATCCTTAAAAGCTAACTAAATAAAAAATAAAATAAAATACCCTGTTCCTCATTTGAGCCTACTTTATATATTATACATTTATTTTATTGTTGTTGTCATCACATCATTATGCAAAATGTGAGTAAATTAGAATAAATGGAATCCCAAAGAGCTTTTTTAAAGAAGCATCCTCTTTAAATATAAGCAATGAAATTATACATGATATCTGTCATCTTTTTAAAAAATTTTTAAAAATTTATTTATTTGTTTGTTTAGTTAGAGAGAGAGAGAGCTTGAGTAGGGGCATTGGCAGAGGGAGAGGGAGAGAGAGAATCTCAAGCAGACTCTACACTGAGTGTGGAGTCAGAAGTGGGGCTTGATCCTGAGATCATGACCTGAACCAAAATCAAGAGTCAGATGCTTAACCAACTGAGCCACACAGGAACTCCTTTGTCATCTTATTTTATAGTCTCACTAAAAGACATTACACCATTCATTCATCATCTCTCTTTACTCACCAGGCTTGATCAAATGGTTTCTAGGTTATTCCATAAACCACTGGTTTTGTTCCTGTTGATGCTATTCAAAATAATATGCCATAAAGTCCGAAATACCATAGTCTCTAGAAGAGGTTACAAAACATTTTGAATTGTGGAAGCATCACTGGAATACCCATACAGCCCCTCAGTTTACTTCACAGAGTTTCTGGTGAATTAGAAACAACATTAAATATCTTTCCTCTATGGTCATAAATGAAACAATCAAATCTAATTTAAAGCAAAACAAAGTTTGACTTTTGGATTACATGAACTGTGCATTATAAGCCTATGAATACATGGTTTTATCCTATTTGTGTGCTTTTGGAAGGTATAGGGGTTATGGTTGTCCTTGGGTGGTTCACAGCAAATATTTTCATTTATTGATTAATTTATTTACTCAAATACACATTCATTTCAAACAAAAATATTGGGTACTACAATGTTTTAGGCAGCACTCAAGGCACTGGGGATATACTACTAAGTAAAATAGAAAAAAACTGTTGCTATATAATTTGTTTTGAAGAGAGGATAAAAAGTCTAACAATAAACTTAATAAATAAACATATGAAGGAAGATTGTAAGTATAAAAATAACAGAATCCAATTATGGGAATGATCAGTATTTGGGATGGCTGTTTCAAAGGAAATGGAATTATCAAGATAAGATTCATCCAGTAGGTGACATTTGAGAAACGATCTGAAGAAACTAAGGAATTTACCATGCTCATATCAGAAAGGCAAGAATTTTGAGAAAAAAAGGACATAGTGAATGTTGGAGTGATGAGGGAGCAGAAGGCTAGTTGGACAAAGCAGAAGCTGACACCCTTTCACCTCCCCCCATCCCCACTCCTTAGTGGGGCAAGGGTGACATTCTTCCAGGCATCTCCCAACTATCTTCATGTTGATCCTTGCTAGAGGGACACCTGGGTGGCTCAGATGGTTAAGCATCTACCTCTGGCTCAAGTCATGATCTCCATGTCCTCAGATTGAGCCCCACTTTTGGCTCCAGGATCAGCAGGGAGTCTGCTGCTCCCTCTCCCTGTGCCTTTTCCCCTGCTCATTCTCTCTCTCACTCTGTATCTCTCTATCCTAAATGAATAATAAAATCTTAGAAAAAAATACCTTGCTAGAGGGGAAAAAAACCTTAACTTGACAATGGCAAAACATCTGGTATCTTATAGGTATCTAGTAGGTAGGTCCTCTTTAGCATATGGAAGTTCTTTTGAAACCTCCAAGACCCCAGAGTAGCAGCTTTATCTGTACACGGGTCCTGTCCCTGTGCTTTAATAAAACCACCGCTTAGCACCAAAGACATCTCAAGAATTCTTGGTTGTCAGTTCTGCATTTTAACCAGCTGAACCTCCCCTATATTCCAAAACCACATTAGGAACATTGACTGGTCTATTCCAAAGAAGAAGGAGCCTATTGGAGCTAGAGCAGGGTAGACAGATATGAAGGGCATTTAGACCATTGTTACTATCTTGACTTCAATTCCAAGCACAAGGATTCTCTGCTTTGACACCATCAACATTTTGGCCCTGATAGCTCTTTGTTTTGGGATGCTGTTCTGTGCACTGTAGGATGTTTCACTGCATTTGAGGCCTCTAATCTCTAGGTGGCTATAGCAACTTCAGTTGTTAATACCAAAAATGTCTCCAGATATTGCCAAATATCCTCTAGGAAACAAAATGGTCCCAGTGAAATGGAATGGAGAAACATACAGATTGAATAGTGCCCCCCCCCCCCCGGAATTCATGTCTACCTGGAAACTGTCAACGGGGCATTACTTGGAAATAGGGTCTTTCCAGAATAATTAAGTCAAGATGTGGTCATATTGAAGTGGGAGAGCTAGGTTCTTGTCTCACAGAGTTGAAGAATAAATCTCATGGACAACGAGGTGAGTAAATCCATAGAACTTTATTAGGTGAAGATACAGATAAAGCTCTCAAAAGTGAGAGGGGTCCCAATGAGGTTGCCCCTGAGGGAATTTAGGGTTGGTCTTTTATAGAAAGCTAACCTGGAAACTTAAATCCTTTTAAGATTTCTATTGATATCACCATTGAGCAAAGACTAGTATAACACCTTCAATGGCTTACTTCCTTTTTAGGTTCAGGTTATCTCTTTTTTTGGTCACAGGTGATTGTCATAAAATCCACCCACCTCACGTACCTAGGGCTGGGGGGATTTGGTTTGTCCCCTTATCACTGGTTTCTCTACCCCTCCATGTTTTTTGGGATTTCTGTGACCCTGATCACATAGTCCTCTATCTATGTCCCTGCCTAGCCTCCTGTTCCTTACTCAGTATTGCATTAAGGGGAGCTCTAAATTCAATGACTGGGTTCTTTGCAAGAGAAGAGAAAAATGTCTATGTACAAAGACATAAAAGAGACACCGGGAAGAAGGCCACATGAAAATGGAGGCAAAGATTAGGGCAACGCAGTTTCAAACCAAGGAATTCTAAGGGTTACTACTATCAACCACCCAGAAGCAAGGAGAGAGGGGATGAAGGATTCTTTCCTGGATATTCAGAGAGAATACAGCTCCCGTGGGCAACTTATTTTCTACTGTAGCTTCTACAACTGTGAGAGAGCAAATTTATATTGCTTGGAGCCACCTAGTTTGTGATACTTTCTTTGGCCAACCCTAGGAAATGAATACAGAATAGACTGTCATGGGAGAAGTATAAATAGAGGCATATCACCTGACCTTAGTTTTAACTATTATTCTGGATGCACCAGAGATAATAGACAGTTTGGGTACAAGGAGGGTGAGGGTGTGAAAGCAGGAAACCAATTATAAACATGGGACAGCATTTAAAGGCAGAGAAGATGGCAAATTAGACCAGACAAAGAGAACAATGAAGATGGTGAGGAGTTGGATCATTCATACATGTCATTAATACAAATTAACAGGGTTTGCTGATGGATTGGATGTGGGGCATGAAAGAGAAAGAGAGGTTAAGAATAACTCCCAACTTTAGACTGAGCAGTCTGAAGGATGGAGAAAAGGCTCTGAGTGAAGAATTTGGAGTTAAAATCAGCAGTTGTGTTTAGGAAGTGTTGAGTGAGATGTTTACAAGATATCCAAGCACAGCTATTGAGTAGGTATTTTGATATATGTCAGGAATGTAGGCAGAGATTCATGCTGGAGAGAAATTTAGGAATCACTAGCATATAAAAGGTATTTAAAGGTCAGAAAGTGTGTGTGAAAAATAGATAAAGGGAAGTTAA
>PITA01030785.1:0-16073 GCA_004023965.1 Spilogale gracilis | reverse complement strand
GGTCCTGCGGCTCATTTCTGGAATACTGTGTAGTCTGGACGCATCGTGAAGACCAGGCGGCCGGGAGAGAAACAGGCTGTGGTCTGTGGGAAGGGTGCTGAAGGAGGGGTGGGAAAACCTGGGCTGGAATCCAGGTGGTGCTTGTCAAAGCCAAAGCCGTGTTCTGGGCCCTTAGACCGATCCTCAAAGGAAGACCGCACCCCGGGACATCCAGGGCCAGCCTTGGGAGCTGGGCGCCTGGCGTCCTGTGCTCGTGGGGCTGTCTGTCCACCGTCCATTGGTCTTCCAGCACACCCACTCCCCTCTTCTAGGAGGTGTTCCGAAACGACCGCGCTCTAGTCCCCGGTCTGTAGCTTTCTGGCCCTGAGGCCTCGGGTCCCTTATCTGTAGGGGTTCTCCCCCCTGAGGCTCTTTGAGGACATGAGTGAGGGCTTTGTAAAACGCTGCACACATTTTGATTTTGGTTAATTTTGTTGCTGTTGTTGGGAAAAGGTTTTTAAAGAGCTTCCCAGGTGCCTCCTGGGTTTATGGCTGAAATGGCTGTTTCCACCCTGGGATGTTTCTGGGCCATCTGGGCCGAGCGAAGCTTGGGTCTGACATGGACTTCTGACATCCGACAACCTGCTTGGGTTCAGCGGCCAGGAAAGCTTTCGCGCCACCTAGTGCCCGCATCGCTGTGCACAACCTGCCCGCAAGCCCCCAAAGGCTGAGCCGCCCAGCGTCTGGGATCCCTACCTAGATTACCTCCTTGCCCACGATGCTCAGTGGCCAGCCCTGACCCTCCCTTAGCTTCTCACCCCCAGCTCCCACCTGACAGCAACAAGGACCTGGGTTCTAGGCGTCACAGACTCGACCTGGTCGGGATAGGACTCGTCACTGTATCCAAAAACTTGCTCCTTGGATGGTTTCATCTCATCTTAGCTGGAGCCAAAAATGTAATCCCCTCCCTTGCTTCCTTGCTGTCCCTCCCCCACCATCCAGTCTGCCCCCATGTCCTGCTCCACCCGGAGTGCTGCCCCCAAGCCTGACCGCCCCCCTCCACCGCCATCACTGGGCAACTGCATCTTCTACGGAGGAATCCGCGGGATTCTCAGAAACCTAGGTCCGGTCATGTCACCCTCCTTTGTCTACAGACCTCAGCTGGGAGAAAACCCAACTCTTTCCCCCTGACTTACAGGGCAGGCATGTGGTCTGGCCCCACCCGCCCAGACCTGACCGCCCCCCAAGGCAGCCGCCCACGTACTCTCACACCCAACTCTCGATCTCTGCACCCGACTTACCACTTTCTGATACTTTAAAACCTAGTTTCGTATTTTGTTATTTTTCTTGTGGTGTCAGTGAAATGCAGGATGAAAGCATTCACTAACATTCGGGTCATCAGGCAGCACGCTGACATCGGGACAACCTCCCAAGGTCAGCGTCCACACATTTTGTCTCTGGGACCTCTCGGTTCTTCAGAGAGCTCATCAGCCTCTGGCTGCCTCTGTGCTGGGCGCAGGGCAGGGCAACGGGGTAGAGGGTCTCACCATTACATGGAGGGATTTTCCCTTCAGCCCTGCACCTCTCCCCAGCCCCCTGCTTACCCCAGGGCCCGCCTGCAGAGCGATCTCCTTCAGCTTCTCCACAGAACAACTCTATGACTCTCGCAGGGCGGGGAGATGCGGTCTCTCGGCTGTGCAGGACTGGGAGGGGGCCTAGGGGGCTCGAATATTGTGTGTACAGGCATGTAGGCAACCCCTCTCAACTTTGGTCAGCTTCCTATTCACCCCCTTCCTCCCAAACTCTCAGGAGTTCTGAGGGGAAAATTAGCCCATTTCTCGCACCATCCGCTGCAGGCTCTTTAGTTATAGATTCCCCGCTCTGGTAGATCGGTACTCCTTTCTCATCTTCTGTCCATTTTCCTCAAATCCACTGAAATCTCTGTCCTCTTTGCCGTTATGGACAGGCCTTAAAGGGACACTTTCTTAACTCTTATGTGTTTATGGTCTTTAAATTATCATTTTCGTGACGTTTGGGAAAGAAGATCAGATGAATATGTGTGCTCTACCGTTTCCCCCGTCTCTCACCGCAGTGATAGTACACTGGTTAAAACCCAAAACGCCAGGCGCCTGGGGGGCTCAGGGGGTTAGAGCCTCTGCCTTCGGCTCAGGTCATGAGCTCAGGGTCCTGGGATCGAGGCCCGCATCGGGCTCTCTGCTCAGCAGGGACCCTGCTTCCTCCTCTCTCTCTGCCTGCCTCTCTGCCTACTTGTGATCTCTCTCTCTATATCAAATAAAAAAATAAAAAAAAAATCTTAAAAAAAACCACACACAAAAAGCCTGATGAGTAGCTGATGCTAAGCTCTGTGGTATGAACTCCACCATGACCACCTGCCGGCACAGGTCACGGAGAGCTGGGGAGAAGCACTCTTGGCTCTCAGGAGTGAGAGCTCCAGCCCACCCTGCCGCCCTTTGCCCCTTGATAAAATATAGTCTAAGAGCAGGGATCTTGCTATCTTGTTGCCTGCTAGAGAGAAGGCACCCCATAATTACTGTTAAATAAACGAATGAATGAACTAATTAGCTTTGCTCAATTCTCTGGTTTCAGACTGAGCCCCAATCCTAGCCCAAAGCTGAGACAAAGTCTGAGTCCTGACCCTGCCTGCTCACACGAAGCTCTCATCGTGGTCACAGACAGAGCTCCAACCACAGTTACACCGTGAGCCCCCAACCTGCTCACACACTGAGCCCTAACTCTGCTCTCGGTCTAGGCTCAGACCCTGGACCTTAACAACCCAGTACTCAAATGGGTCTATCATTTGCAGGGGCTGAGAAGGTGAGGGTGGCTTACTGCCGCGGTGGCTTTGTGCTTGGGGAGAGAGTTCAAGCCACCCCTCTCTGGCAGCAAGTTTTTGGAGGTCACACAGGGTCTAGGAGGCAGCCCTCCTGAGCTCTGGTGGGGCTGGGAGCCCCGCTCGCCCAGGCTGATCTGAATTTCCCATGGGCATACATAGCCCACTTTCTATAAGGCTGTTCATCAGGGCCAGGAGGCTAATGGCCTCCTAGGCCACTCTGAACAGATGCATTATTGATAACTTGTAATTGATCCAGAGCTGCCCACGAGTGTCCCACTGGAATTCAGGGCAGACAGCCAGAGGCTTGCCCAGCCCCAAGCCCGCATGTGCGGACATAGGCACATACATTAGAACAAGTTTTAGGCTAGAGATATGAACCCCAAATGCATGTGTTTTAGAATAGAAATGCCTCTCCCAGCTTGGGAGTGAGTCCTCAGTGGCCCCAAGTGAGGGGGGCAGGGTCTGCTGGAGTAAATGCCCCGTGGCAGTCTCGGGGACCCTGGTGACACCTGTGGCAGGGGGAGGCCTGGTGTGTCTGTAAGACGGACACCTAAAGCGGGGAGCACTGGGTGTGGGGAATGGGGAATGAATCTTGAAACACTGGAAAAAAAAATTTAGTAACAATAAAAAAAAAATCTAAAAAAAAAAAAAAAAAGACGGAGGTCCGGGAGGTGAGAGAAGCTGGGGAGATCAGTGGGGGCCACACCGGACAGAGCCCGTTAGCCACAGTGATGCTATAAGGATGTCAGCCTTTTTTAAATAAAGCAAGAAGAAACCTCTGAAAGTTTGCACAGAAGGGCAGGGTGTGGGGGAGGTGGGTGGTTCGGTTGAGCGCTTTGGAAGGAGCGTGCTGGTGGCAGAGAAGGCTGGGCGGGGATGGGCCAGGGAGGAGCGGGACGAGCAGCCAGGATTCTACTTCTGCAGAAAGGCCCGAAGACCAGAATTTGGACTGGGCTGGAGACGGCGGAGACGGGAGGCGAGGGAACTATTTAGGAGGTCAAGGTCAGCGTGGGCGTGACCTGGAGTGGGCAGAGGAGAGGGACATAATTGTACAGGCTTCAGGGGGTGTGAGTGACTGCATGGTTTCAGCCCTCACCCTGAGGAGGAAGGACAGACTCCTTCCAGGGGAACTGCAGGGAACTCAGTGGTTCTCAGCTCAGCCCAGCTCAGCTCCAGGGACCCTGGGACCCTCAGAGCCTGGCTGCTGCCCTATAGCAAACGAGGCCTAGCTGTGTGTCCCCAGCTGACTGAAGAGCTGTCGGGGGTCCTAGGGGACCAGGGCCTCATGAGTCAGGGGGTGATCTTGGGCTCCAGGGCGGGAAGGAGTCTCTGTCCTGGGAGACAGGGTAGGGGAAGAGCTGAGACTACAGGAAGCATCAGAAGCAAAGCTGGGCTCAGAACCCAGGCCTCTGGGCTCTGGCTTCGCAGACTTTGTGTCGAGGTGAGGCCTGGGGGCGAGATGGAAGAGCCCGAGCTCAAGCAGAGGGCGTGATGGCTCCAGGGGCCACGAAAGAGCAGGAGGCTTCCAAGCGGGGAAGAAGCAAGGGCAGGAGGAGGCACAAGCCTGAGCTCTAGCCCACTGCCCTCCCTCACTCCGACTCGGGGTGAGTCTCTTTCCTCTCTGGGCCTCCGTTTTACCGTGTGCTCAATAAGGCAACTGGACTAGCTGAACTGTGATTCGAGGACAAGCTCCATGCTGGCTCTGGGACCCCAGCTGCGAGGGAGTAAAGTACAAGTGACAGGTAGCCCTGTGGAGGGCCACCCAGCCCTGCTCCGTGACGAAATGCCCCATTCCCAGAGGGCCAGCTCTTCACAGAAAGAAGACATAACCCAGAATCTCTCCAGCACATTATCGACAGTGTGTGGCACACAGTAAGAATCACTCTTCATGCAAATAAGCGTAAAAAGGGGCTGACCATCAAGACACAGAGCAGCTCAGAGGCTGCTTAGAATTTCCACTGAAGGTGACTTATGCCTATTTGAGTTAGCAGGTAAGGGCTTCCAAATAACTGTGATTAATATGCTAAAGTAGGGGGGAAAGGGGTACAGAATGGATGTAGCATTTCAGCAGGGAAACGGAACCTGTAAGAGGAATCCACGGGAGTTTCTAGAACCTCAGCATGCAATGTCTGAAACTGGGTATTCCACCAGATGGGTTTAGCGGCAGACTGGGCGTAGTAGAAGGTCAGACTGTTGAACTTGAGGATAGGTCTATGGAAAAATGCCGAAATTTACAGCCGGAAAAGAAAAAAAAAAAAAAAGGGAGGAGGAGAGTGAGTGAATAGTAGAGGGTCCAAGATGGGAGACATGATCCAAGGGCCTAAGGTGCAACCAGAGCGCCGGGGGAAGGATGGAAGGATGAGACAGGAGATCATATGGCCAAGAACTTCCCAAATCTAATGAAAAACATCAATCCTCAAATTCAAGAAGCTCAGAATCCTGAGCAGGATAAACACAAAACCCTCCCCTGGGTACTCTGCAGTCAGACCGTGGAAAACAGGAAAGAAGAAACCGCCAGGCTCTCCCGGGCTTGTGTGGGCCGCCAGGGCTGAAGGCCCGTGGGAAATAAAGACGGTCCTGAGACTCAGGAAGAATGAAAGCGCAGTCCTAGTCCTTCTTACTGTGTGTCATTAGCTGAGTATTTCTATTGGATAACCTGACCACATCGGCCAGGATCCCCAGGGAAGCCCCCGGCATGCATTACAGTGAAGTCAGGCCCCTTCCACTGGGGCTGGGCTTTCAGTGCCCGCCCAGGGGGGGCCAGACCCCTGGGGCAGCAAGGCCGGCACGCCCAGCGCGTCTCTGCCTTTAATGGTCTGCCTTGTGGAGTACACTTGGCCTTGGCCAGATCACTGCACTCTCTGGCCAGAAGCTGGATGGTATCTAATGCGACGGCAATAATTTCCTTCCACCCTCTTAGTGCTGTCTGCACAGGCTGCCCTGCCTTCAACCCTATCTGCTATTGGGATGGCATCCAATGTTTATTTCCATTAGTTTTGCCATTGTTGGTAACAATAAAAATCAGGAGACAGTTGCAAACTAATGATTTAGGAGCAGGGAAAGCTGAGTTCGACCTTGGCCCCTTTCCATCCATTGTGAAGATGACTGGTAGTTGGACATAAATTTAAATTATTGCAAAAGGATGACATAAGTTATTCCTCTGATGGCTGATTTTATCAGCTAAATAGGCTTGTCATTAAAGCTATCGGCTGTTTTACAAATCACTTCCCATGCACACACACACACACACACACACACACACACACGCACACACACACTCCCCTTCCCGCAGGGAGATCTTGAATAATCCAGGTAACAAAGGCGAGTGTGCTGAGCTGGGGACCCGTGGCCTCTGCAGGAAATGGGGAGACTCTCTGGAATGAGCCAGCATCGAGCAGCAACCCCAGAACCAGGGAAGGGCCCCTTTCCTGCCGTTTCCAATCTCCTGATGGCCACAGGGGCCCTTTTCTGAGTTGGTTGCCCAGCCTCCAAGGTGAGAATTTGTGCAGCCATCGGCCTCCTCTCGGGGTGCTGAGCACCAGGCAGCCGAGGGGGCGGGGCACGGCCCCCAGGCCACCTCCCACTCCCTAACAAGTGGGCTACGAACCCCTGCACATGAACCCCTGCACATGAACGTAGAGTGGATAAAGGGGGAGGTGAGTGGAGGGAGAGAGGGGGGAGGGGGAGGAGCAGGATGTCACCCCTCCCGCCACTGCCTACCATCATGGGAAATGCCTGTTGCTTGGGGTCAAGATTATCATCCTGTTTCCCCCAGAAAAAGGCCAGGGAGGCTTGCATCACAAAGGGAGGATTACTAAACGTGACTGTGCCCACGGGACTAGGGAGAGGGGCAGAGAAGGTAAGGAGCCCACTGGCATCATTTCAGCTGTTTTCTTCTGGGGCACATGGACCACTTCAGCCTCTGGGGTCTTAAGCGTGCCTGCGTAACTGGGTCCAAATTACGGAATGGGGGCAGAAGCCTGGCTAACTGCACAATTCTCTACTTCTCCCCCCGTTGAAGGGAGAAAGCCCCCAGGACTTAGAAGCAGCAGCTAGGAAACGGCAGGTGCCTGAAGGCCAGAGTGACCGGGGGCTGGTGGCCCATGACCCACTGTCCACGACAACGGCACCGGCTGTGATGTGAGTGATAAACTCTTCTTGCATCAGGCCACTGGGATGTGTGGATCTGTCTGATTAGCAGCTGTGTTACTCCCAATAGCGACTTGTCCGGACACCCTACCTCTGTCATGGGCAAACGGACCTGATGCCAAGTTCCAACCCCAGCCCTGCCACCATAGACCTGGTGACCCTGGGCAAGCGACAGCCTCTCTCAGCCACGGCCTTTCCATCCATAAAGGGGTTAATAAGACCCAGCCTATGTGCTCTGACCGTGAGGTCAAAGGAAGCAAAAACTACATGGGAGGCATTTATGAGTAAATCACTTATGAGTGCTTTGTATTATTTTACTTTCTTTTCTTTTCCTTTTTTTTTTTTACTATTACTGAAAGACTCCAGTAGATCAGACTTTATATCTTTATATTTGATACTTAAATTAGTCGTGTCCTTATAGCAGCCTTATGACATAAGCCTTGTTTCCTCCATTTTTCCAACCAGGAACCTGAGGCCCAGGGACTAAGGGGGAGACGAGTCACTAGTGGAGCAGAAGTTAGCATCTCATTTGCTGGCTCCTGGTCTAGGCGGACTCCCTCCAGCCCTCTGGGTGCCCCACAGAGGACTCCTTATTCAGGGGCTGACACTGTCCCAAGGGGTTCGCAGAGCAGGCTGGGCCTCAAGTCACCCGAGATACCTGGGTGTTTGCTGATGGTCTCAGAGCGAATGGCACTGAGGAAACAGAAATTAAGTCCCTTGCATCCTTCCCACAGGACCCAGCAGAGAAGGGAAATACATTCTGACAGTGAGCCAGGTTGGAGCCTGTTAATTCCAGGCCAAAGGCAAAACTATGGGGCAAAGAGCAGGTACAACGGGGCCTTGAGAATACGTCCCCGAATTAGAGCGAGATCCTGCGCACAGCTGTACGCAAACCCTCAGGAGCGCTTTCTTAAGATGAGCTGGAAGGATGCATCATTGCAGTGACTTAACCGCTGCGTCTCACACAGTTTTAATTTCTGAAGCAGCCAGGAGGCAGAGACAGAAACCTCACACCATCTCTCCGAAGGACAGCGACTAGCATCCCGCCTCTGGAATCCGTCTGGGTACCAGCAAGATTAGCTCCTAAGAAAATCTGGCCAGGATCCAGACAGGGAGCAAAATACAAGGGAAGGGGGAGGAACGTTCCACGGAGGGCCCGAAGCTCTCTGCTTCCGTCACAGAAGGCTGCCGACGGCCAGTCAGGACTTGGGGAAGGCGAGGCTGCCCAAGACAGTCTCCTCCTTCTCACTGGCCCCAGATTTCCAGGAGGAATCTGTTAAGGACCAGGTGAGCCCAGCAGGCAGAAGAGATGGTGGAAATGAGTGAAACACTGTGTTCTGTCTCCCTGCGAAGACCAGAGGCCAGTCTGGTGGGGGGAGTGGGGGCAGGGAGCTGTGCAATGAGCCCTGAGACCCCTGTTTCCACCCTCATCGAGTAACTGCTGTGTGATGTTGGACACACCTCTTCCCTTCTCTGTGCCTCAGAGCGCCCCCATGTGCTGAATCTAGGATTGGGCCAGATGCCCTCCAAGGACCCTTTCATTCATAGCATAAATGGGGCATGGTGGGTGTGCCTGTGGTAAGAAAGGAGCCGCCACGTGGCACCGAAGAGCAAATGTACAAGATATTCACGCAAGAAACGAGAGAACTCTGCCACCCGAGAGTCTCCACAGGATCACAGTGACGAGCAATTTCAGCTTCCTAAAAAAGCCAAGAGGAATAAAACAGTGACTTTACAAAGCAGAGATTAGACCACATCAGAAGTGAGAAGTCATGCTGATAGCGGGTGACCTTGATAGCTCCCCCCCAAAACCCATCACTCCAATCTAATCATGAAAAAACATCAGAGAGGGGCGCCTGGGCGGCTCAGTTAAGCAACTGCCTTCAGCTCAGGTCATGATCCTGGAGATCCGGGATCGAGTCCCACATCGGGCTCCCTGCTCGGCGGGAAGCCTGCTTCTCCCTCTCATTCCCCCTGCTTGTGTTCCCTCTCTGGCTGTGTTTCTCTCTGTCAAATAAATAAATAAAATCTTAAAAAAAAAAAAAAAAGGAAAAGGAAAAGAAAAATATCAGAGAAATCCCTTTCATGGGGCATCCTATGGTACTCCAAATAGTCATCAAACAAAGGAAATCTGAGGAACTTTTATAGCCAAGAGGAGCCTAAAGAGATACACCAACCACAGGTAACATGATGTCCCGAATGGGATCCTGGAACAGGTAAAGGACATTAGCTAGAAACTAAGGAAATTGGAATGATGTACGGACTTTAACAATAACACACTGACATTGAGTCCTTAATTGTAACAAATGTACGATACGAATGTGAGATACTAATATGACTCCTCTATAAATCTAAAACTGTTCTAAGAGTTTATTTTAAAAAGAGCTAAGATGAATAAAATCTTGGGAAACATTTATACAGATACATCTCAGAGAGAGAGCGAGATGAATGCAGACTGACTCTTTCATTTAAACTGAACATTTCACGGGAGCTTTGGTAAATTTCAGCGTTTTAGGTAGCACTTATGAATCGGATGTGGAAATGGCTTTACTAAACTGAGAATTCCAGCAGGAGTTTTTGACAAAGAGGACTAGAAAGACCGGGAGGGGGCCTGGGAGTGGCGGGGAGACGGGCACAGAGGGAGACTCTGGGAATGACACGGAGACGGCTGTCTGTGTCCATCGGAGCTGAGCTCAGGCTGTGGTTCAGAGACATCCCGGGGCAGAATCTGGCCAATGCGTCACGGAGCATGGAGAAGTGACATGGGTAGGAAAACGATACAGAACACAGCCCTAAGCAAGGTGGGTTGGGAAAGGACAGGGTTCCATCAGGACAGCTGGGGCTCCTCCTGGTTCTCAGAGCCCTCAACTAGCCGTGAGCTCCTGGGGAAGTCACCCACTCCTCAGTTGTCTTATCTATAAAATAAATGGGTGAATGTGGGGGAGAAGGGGGGCTGGCGGAGTCACCATTCGTCACGGGGCAGGCTTTTGGCTACGCCATCTCACAACCATCCTTCACAGATTTTATTACTATTCCTCTTTTCAGATTAGGAAAACCAAGGGCCACACAGGTCCCATCAGTGACCAAAGCCACAAGGCCCATCAGTGGCCAAGCTGGCTTTGCACTCAGGTCGGCCCCTAAAGTCTATTCCTAACAGTTCCAGGCCCTTTTCTCCCCTGAGAATGAGGAGCCCATGCACCCCACCCTGTGCAGAGGGCCCCACTCAGCTTCGGGAGAGCAGCAGTCCTGGTTCCTCGGCTCTCATCAGGCCCCTCGCCTTCCCTGCAGCCCGCTGGGATCCCAGCCCAGCTGCCCTTTCTGCCGTCTCAACTAAGATGACAGGCTTCAGGTGTTTTTTAAATTAAAATGGTTTGTTTCTACTCATCTCTTTTCCAGATGTGACTACCTAGAGGGGATCTGTCTTTATTTATTAGCTCTTTCCTGTGCAGAATCCAAGGGCGTCTCCCTGTGGCCGGGACCCCCGGGAGGGAGGCCACCCGTGGGGTCTCTGTGGGCTCAGGACGGGGTCCTGGTGGAAAGCACTGGGGGCGGGGCTGCCAGTGGGGGGTTCTCCCTCAGCCACGCGGCCCGTGTGCCGTTCCTGTGAGGCGGGTGGGCTTGTTGTGCGGGGCTGGGGGCTGGGCGAGAGCTCACGCGGGGCACATGCGGCACCCTGTGGCTGTCACGTGGCCAGCTGCGGCAGCGCGGTGTTCTTCTCCTATTAGACACTGGACTGGGAGCTGCCTGACGCCTGGATCTGTCCTCTCCCGTCTACACCTCTGTCTGCCCCGAACCGAGCCCTCTCCCCGCTGGGTGGTTGCCCAGGCTTCCTGTCTCCATTCCTCGCCCTTGCCCAGCCTGCCTCCAGCAGCAGCCAGAGAGATCCATCAAAAACTCCAACCTGAGCAGACCTCCCACCCCTGCTTCTAACACCCCAGAACCCCCCTTCCCTATGGGGTGCAGCCCAAGTTCCCAGGTCAGCCATATAGGCCCTTCCCCAGCCTGCCTCCACACCCTCCTCCTTCCTGAATGGCCTTGAGCCCTCCGGGTACAACGCCCACTCTAACGCCTCACCTCTGCGAGGCACCCTTGTCCAAGCGGCCCCGCCAATGCCGGCTCCTCTGGAAACCCATTGGCTCCCCTGCTCCTGTGGAACCCCAGACTTATCTCTACAGCACGCATGCACCAGACAGTCCCTGTTTATTCACGGGCCTGCCAGACCCGAGTCCCCCAGAGCCTCCCGGGGGTGGGGGCCAAATCCTGCCCCCACCGCTGGCCGCCAGCACCCAGCACCGGCCAGGATGGGGTGGACCAGGTGCATGGGAGAAAAGGAAGCTGATGTCAACCACGTAGGGACTAGAACACCGTCTTCCCAGGTCCACAACCCTGTAAAGTCCCCTGATGTTCCCTCTTGCCACTCATAAGCATTTTGTGCTGAAATAAAAGGCCAGGGTGTTCCCTAAGTAGATTAAAAGATTTGGTTCCCTGACAGGCATTCCAAGGAGCTGATCTCAAAGACTCTGTGTGCCTGTTCCATTCCTAGGGATCGATTTGTGGTGATGCTCCACAGATGTCCCGCTCGCTCCAGCTCTCCCTGCAGCTAGGAGAGGCTGCGGTGGAGGGGCCAGGAGACCCACCATGAACGGCGCTGGGCGTGCCCTGGGGGGCACCCCATTCCGTGGGAGAAGCCGTCCCAGGGGCCGAGGACCAGAGCCCGCAGCAGCCGCGCCCAGTGCTCGGCCGAGGCCCACAGCAGCGCCGAGGGGCAGGGAGCAGTGGCTGCCGTGCGAAGGCAGTGCCGTGTGCAGTGGAAACCCAGGGCTCGCAGGCTGCACACAAATAGTTAGGCAGGGCTGGCAAGGGGGACGTGTTCAGGCAAGAGGCACCGCACAGCCTAATGGAGAGATGCGACGGCACCGGGCTTGTCTAAATGGCAGTGACTCCGTCTGACTTCCTCAGAGTGTTCATGTATCGGATGAAGGACGTCTGAGAGTGACAAGCCAGGCACGTGCGCGTGTGGCCCTCAGAGCCCCGTGGAGAGGGCCTGGGGGCTCGGCAGTGGGGCGGGGGGCCTCCATCCTCACTGCACACAAGCCCCACACAGGAACGTAGCTGGGGCAGTCTATGCCCTACGGGTGGGGGCACGGCTTAGGAGGCTCACAGAGCAAGGGGCAGGGGCCCTGTCCTCTCCCCAGAACCCAACGGAGAGGCCGGAATGACCGTACATATCATTTCATCTATCCTCCTCCACACCTCCCACCGTCTCAGCCGCTGGTCCCCTCGGCATCCCCACCTTGCACACCGGGTACGAGAACATCCCCCCGCCGCCCGGAGGCTGTGTTTCTACGGTTTGTGGCCTTGCGGCAGGACCCAGCTGCCCGCCCCCGCTCTGTCTGCCCCGCCGCTCCTGGAAGGCCAGAGAACCGCTAACGCCTCTTCGGGGGGGGCTGGGGGTCTCGGTGGTGCCCAGCTGCCCCCCGCTCTAGGGACCACTGCGTCCAGAAGACTGGCGAACTGAGCGGGTGACCCGGCTGCCTCAGGCGGGACAGCGGACTGTCACTGCGGTACAAAGAGAAAGCATCCTGGCTGGGAGCCGGTGCCGAGCCCAGGCCTGGTCAGGCTGAGCAGGAGGGACTTTACGAGGCTGGTTTCCCTCTCTCTGGGCCTTAGGTTCCCCAAGTGTCCTCGGGGGCCCCGCACTGCTGGCCTCCTGAGGCTCTAGGCACCCCCGGGGCCCTCGGCCCGGGACAGAACCGGACGTGGCAGGGCATTACCCCTTGCTCCTGACAGATCTGTGTCAGCCTCTCCAGCTGCTCATCCTGGATGGCCTTGGCCTTCTCGTACTGCTGGATGACCATCTCCATCTCCACCTTCACCGGCAGGACGTAAGCTGGAAGACAGAGACAGTAGCTCCGTGAAGAGCTTGGCAGTGGCGGGGCTCAGGCGCGGGAGGGGCCGGGACCAGCAGGCACGTCCGCATCGGGCTCCGGCTGCGCGGGGAGTCTGCCTCTCCCTCTGACCTTCTCCCCTCTCATGCTCTCTCTCGAATAAATAAATAAAATCTTTAAAAAAAAAAAGGAATAAAGCTCTGACACATGCTCCACACAGATGAACCCCGAAGACACTTTTGTTCAGTGAAAGAAGGCAGACACAAAAGAACACACAGCCTCTGATCCCATTTGTAGGAAACGTCCAGAAGAGGCAAATCCACAGAGACAGGACCGTTAGGGGCTCCTAGGGCTGGGAAGATCATGTGCACTGACTGCTAATGGGTGTGGGCTTTCTTTTTGAAGTGGTGAAAAAGCTCTAAGCTTAGGTTTTGGTGATAGTTGCATGACTTAGGAATATACTAAAAGCCACTTTGAATGGGTGTTTCATGGTGTGTGAACTGTATCTCAATAAAGATGACTAAAGAGGGGGCGCCTGGGTGACTCAGTCATTAAGTGTCTGCCTTAGGCTCAGGTCATGACCTCTGAGTCCCTCATCAGGCTTCCTGCTCTGCGGGAAGCCTGCTTCTCCCTCTCTCACTCCCCCTGCTTGTGTTTCCTCTCTGGCTGTGTTTCTCTCTGTCAAATAAGTAAACAGAATCTTAAAAAAAGATGTGTAAAGAGGAAAGGCAGCTGGGGCTTTCCTTTTGCCTCTTTATCTTCTTCCTCTCTTCCTTCTTCCTAGTGGCTGAGATGAGGATGTGATGATTGGCCCTGGGGCAGCCATCCTGGGCCATGGGGGTGACTTTGAAAAGTAGACAATGGGCGCCTGGGGGGCTCAGTGGGTTAAAGCCTCTGCCTTCGGTTCAGGTCATGATCTCAGGGTCCTGGGATCAAGGCCACGTCGGGCTCTCTGCTCAGAGGGAGCCTGCTTCCTCCTCTCTCTCTGCCTGCCTCTCTGCCTACTTGTGATCTCTCTCTCTCTCTCTGTCAAATAAATAAATAAATAAAATATTTAAAAAAAATTTTTTTAAATTAAAAAAAAGAAAGAAAGAAAAGTAGACAAGGCACAGCAGAGCAACAGATAGGAAGAGCCTGGAATCTCTACTACAGAGAGAGCCACATCAGCCCAGGACTCCCGATCTGCAGACTTTCATGTAAGAGAAAGTGGCTTCTGCTCTAAGTCACTGTTCCTCTGGTTCTCTCTTACTCACCGACAGTCCCATCCACCCAGAGGAGAGAGCCTAGCCTCGGATCGGAGGGCCCCAGATCTTGCAGCCAGTGGTAGGCCCCCAGCCCCCGCCTCGGGCAGTTCTCGGGGCTCTGTGAGGTTTCACTATCAACCCCTGCCCTGGCCCTGGCCTCTGGTCTTCACGCTCTTCTCATGTCCTGGAACCTAGCGCCTCCTGACTTGTCAGAAACCGGTCACACGCCTCCCTTGCCGCTGTATTCTACAACTCTCCACATCCCCCCTCCTCGCATCCCTCTGCACCCATGGTCTCCTGCCCTTTCGGCGTCCTCTGGCCACCGCAGGGATCACACAGGGCAGAGAAAGCAGAATCCTCCTGTTTGCTTCTCAACTGGAGGGCAGCCCTGTCACCCCGCAGGCCCGTCGCCGGGGCCCCGAGGCTGGACCCAGCAGCTCCTGCCTCCTCAGGGCTCTGCTAAAGCCGGCTCACCCCCAGGGTGAGAGAAGCAAACTGGCACCCACACTTTCACCGAGCACACCCCTATCCTGAGGCTCTGGTGGTGCAGCCACGCCTGCTGCGTCAGGACAGGGGGGAGCAGGTGGGGAGAGCCTTTACAACGAGCTGCGCAGGCCCGGCAGTGTGAGGGTGACCAGCTGCTCGCAGCTGGCCGGGAAGAGCCCGAAGGCGCTGTTCCTGCCAGGAAGGGAAAGGTTGTTCTTGTGAGTGGAGCCAAGGGCAGAACCCCGAGCAGATGGGGGTGAGTGAACACATGAAGAGCACACTGGTGGTTGCCACTGGGCCTGAGCTCCACTTTGCTTCCCTGGTGGCCCTTATCGCTCCTGGCCTCAGTTTCCCCATCTGTCCAGTGACAGGAACGGATGAGATGACCTCTCAGAGCCTTCCCAGGTTGGGCCTTCCAAATTTGGACCAGTCACGTTCCAGCTGGACAAAGATTCTGGATTAGGAGCTAGCTCCCTGACAAGACATCACATCCCATAGTACTCACTGGGAGGAGAGAGCCCAGAGGCTGTCCTTCCTGCCTCGTACCCTCCCCCTACTCCCTGGCAAATGCTGTTGGGGTATCCTCGTAGCCACAACTTCTCACATTTGCAACCAAAATTCAGGGCCAGAGTAACCGGAAGTCTTTATACTAAACCGCCTATAGTCTTAACAGTCTATCCCAGGGACTTGAACCTGCCCCCGAGGCCCAGAAGCTCCTGAGAGACGCCCCCAGGAGAAGAGACAGGGCAAGTACGTGGGCTCTGGCCCCTCACTCCGAGTAAACTGAAACACTCTACTTTTAACCTATCTTTCACACTGGAGACCTGCATCAGATTTTGCAGAAGAGTTTTGCTACTTAAAGAAAGCTCGGGAATCATCATCTATACGACCTCCAAGCAACCACCCGGCCCCGGCTGCCCACAGTCCCGCAGGAGCCCGCCTCCCCGATCTGCCCATCTGCGGTGGCTCCAGCCCGGCTGGGGTGAGGTGGGCCTTCCTGTCATGTCCTGGGCACGTCCAAGGACCACCCTCTGGAACCCGGAGTTGGCTCCTCCCTCTTTCTCATCCCCAGGCCACCCCATCCTAGTACCCTGCCCTGTTCTTCGGGGACGAGGTTTCCAGAATTCTCTCACTCAGGCGTCCCTCCTCGGGGGGACACACTCGGGTCTGTCACCACTTTCTGAAAATAGATAAACCACCCAGATCATGGCACAGCTCTCCAAAAGAGGTGGCTCTCTGTGCGGGGGTGGCCTTTGCCTCTGATGGTAGTGAAGGCAGCAGAGACTGGAGCGGACCCGACGCTCTCTGGGAAGGGGGGCCCAGACGGAGCGGACCCCACGCTCTCCGGGGACGGGGGCCCAGACGGAGCGGACCCCACGCTCTCCGGGGACGGGGGCCCAGACGGAGCGGACCCCACGCTCTCCGGGGACGGGGGCCCAGACGGAGCGGACCCCACGCTCTCCGGGGACGGGG
>PITA01030784.1:0-15961 GCA_004023965.1 Spilogale gracilis | reverse complement strand
CAACCAGAGTTCACCACTGAAAAGGGAGGGGAAAGAAAAAAGAAAACGGAGAGGAGGAAGCAAGAAAAGACACCCCTGCCAGAGCGGGGCCCGGTGATAGGATTTATATGGTACAAAGCTGTTACAGGGTAAAGAAAGGGTTATCAAGGGTGAATGAAGAGGTCAAAAAGCAAAGCCCAACCTATATGACCCCCAAGACTAGTACTTATATAACAGAGAAGTAAAGACAGTTACACAGGCACACTGACAAACTAGAGTGGGAAGGTGAGGGCAGACATTCCTTGTGGGCAAGGAATGCGTTTCAGATGCTGCAGAGGTTATTTTGCTGTTACTGTTGGAGGAGCCCACTTTCAAATGATATAGGGGAATTGGAACTGGTTGTATATAGGGGTAGTATTGAATAGGGATGTGGGATTGACTTGGAGCTTGTATCTACATGTACACGTAAAAGAGAGAATAAAGGAAAGAAGAGAGAAGAAAGGGAGAAACAGAGAGAGCTAACAGGGAAACAAGAGGGAACAACAAAAGCAGAAAATACAGGGGTGTGTTTGAATTTCAGGGTAAAAAAGAGAAAGAAAAAAAGAAAAAAATAGAAAAAAGAAAAAAATTAAAAAGAATAAAAAAAAATATATATATAAAGAAAAGTAAAAAATGTTATGGGGTGTTGTATTGAGTATCACATTGTGATAAGAAGGGGGATAAAAATTGAAAGAAGAAAAACCGTGAGAATGTAATTTTAAGCTTAAAGTGTAAGCTTAAATAGTAAAACTAGAAAAAAGTTTAAAAAAGTAAATGAGGTGGAAAACGTTATCAATGAGTTGTAGAGCTTTTGGTACTTGTAGTCAGTGCCAGGAGTTTAATAAATTGCCTTTCCCCGGATTTGGGGTTTTGCATTGGAATGTTGTCCTCCTGAGCTTCTGGCGTGCTTTGTGGGGGCCGGGCGTGTTGTTCCCCTTCAGTCCTGCTACCTAGGCTGAGTCTCTCGGCCCCCCTGCTAGAGGCCTGTCTCCACGGCAACCAGACTATCAGGCTGCAATTCTCTGGTAGCGGAGCGTTGTTCTTTTGCGTCTTTTTTCAGCAGTTGAGGAAGTGAAGTCGGAGCAGGATGTCTGTGCCCAGACCTGCCTCCCAGAGGGAGCCGCTACACAGGGAGGGGCTCTTTCCCGCCTCCCGGTTGGCAGTCTGTCACAGCCGGGCTGGTGCGGACGTTGTATTGATTTCTGCCCCCGCCCCCACTTGTCGCTTCACTCCCGCACCTCTAAGCCACAACTCCTTTTGGATCGGGCGACTTTGTCTGCCCCCAGGGACCTGGGGCCTCTCCGGTCCCAGGAAAGTCTGTAAAAAACGTCTTCCCTGGGGGGGTCTACACGCGGCCCACAGTGTGGGGAGAAACTGGAGAGAAGGGCAGGATAGAATCCACTCCCGCTGCTTTCCCGGCAGCTGTGGCGGCTCAGGCGGAGGGGGGCGGCTGCGCGCCGGGGCCCGCCGGGGCGGAGGGAGTCCGGGCAGCGGGAAAAGAAAGAAAATAAAAGATTTTAAAAAGTCTCCTTGCCTTGCCCCGGGCTCCGCTGTGTTTAGCTTCTTTCTAGCCCCGATTCAGGCCGTAATCTGCTGTTATTCCTCACTCACAGAGCACTTTCATTTTGGGGTATTTGCTTTCAACGGTTCAGCTCTGCGGGCTTCCTCCCCCACTCCCCTGTCTCTGGGGGCAAGCCTCCAGACCCTCCAATTTGTTTCTACCTTCTTGCCGATGTTCTTTGTCTCTCGTGGCGGTCCAGAAGTGGGAAATATCACATTTCAGGCTGGTTTCATGGGTGTTCACGGTGGTCTTGTAGTGGTTTTTTGCTGGAATTCAGCTCTCTTCAGGGAACTCCCCGAAATGCGGTCACCCAGCCTTCCGCCATCTTGACCCCTTCCCAAGGCTATGTTCTGATGTGAGCTCCACTGGGTCAGGAAGGCAGGTAGGTTGCAGACATGTACAGGTGGTGGGAAAGGAAGGAGTCTGCGTGGAGCTGTCGAAGGCATGGGAGTGGGGGTGAAGAGTGTGTGCCCTGTAGGAGAGTGTGTAAGGCTGGACAAAGGCTGAGAGGTAAGACGAGGAGGGAGAGGGGGAGAGGAGATATAAGGCATCTGCGGGGTAGGCTATCCACTCTGTCCCTTCCTGAGCACCTAGGACAGGCCAGACTCTCTTCTGAGAGCTTTCAGTGCAGTAGCTTGCATTTCCACTTGACATTATCCCCATTTACCAATGAGGAAACTGGGTCACAGAGAGGTAAAGGAATATTCTGAAGCCACATAGGCAGGAAGTGGTGGCTCAAGAACCCACTGTGCCACTCCGTGCGCTGTGCTTCTCACCTGTTCCTCTGTTCCCTCCTGAGTGGACTGGAAATGAACGGGCAGTAGTGGGCAGAGGGGCAAAAGGGGGCTTGTTCAGAGGACCTTTGACCAATTCTCAGGTGTAAAGTGATCTCCTCAACTACAGAAAACCACATCATTGGAACCATAAATTCAGTGGTAGCCCTGAGGGGGCGCTCCCAGCTTGTGGTCCTGTAATAAATCGTATGGGGTTTCCGGGGCCCAAGAGGGACTGATGCCTGAAAGATTCTGCTGGGTCCCAGAGACCTTCCGGAGAGGCACTATCAGATTTAGCAAAGCTCATCCCACACTCTGTAATCCCCAGGCCCTGTCTGTCTCCTTTTGTTTATGATTACTGAAGGCATTTGCATGAAAACAGGACTTTCTCAGACTGCTGAGGGCTCCACTTCCTGCTGCTGGTTCTCCCCTGAAGCCATAATTCTCCATTTGTGGTTCAATAACCATCTCCCAGGTGGCTAATTATGGGCCATATGCTCCTGGGGCTGGTGTGCTGGAGAGGCAGACTGGCATGGTCCATGCCTGCCTCCTGTTCCCATTTCTCTTTTGGACTTGCCAGCTCAGACCTGTCCTCCACACTGTGCCCTCAGGGCCTTGCGAGACTGTTTTCCTCCTCAGGTAGTATTCCGTTTTGCAGATGACCCCGGCTGGGCTTAACTGGGCATTCACTAGCCTGCCTGCCAGCATCTCAGTTGACCAGCTGGCAAAAATCAACAAAAGGGCACATGAAGTCTGCTGTTTAAATCCCCTACGGGTGGGGTGATGAACTGTAGAGAGTTTTGGCCTGGGAGTTGGGTAAGTTGAGGTGTGCTCCTGGTTTTGTTAAGGAAATTGCTGTTATGACTTTGGAGAAATTTCTTTACCCTTTTGGTTCTTAGTTTTTTTCTTATATGAAGGAGAGATTTTGGTTAGATCAGTGGTTTCTAACCTGATTCCTAGGTGTCTGAAAAGAGAGTGATGGGTGTAGGGGGGCCTTTTAAAACAACTTTGAATTCCTCTAACCACTGACTCCTAGAGAGAAGTGATTACTGCTTATTCACTGAGTCTCCATTTTCTAGGACAGTGTTTGTTACAGAAGGTGCAAAAATGAATGTTTGTTGAAATATGAAGGCTTTTCAGAAAGCCCAGCAAAAATCTTTCTTTGGTGCTGATGAAGCTAGGCAGGCTAACAGAAACTTTGGGTTCTTTAATTAGCATGGCATTAAAGATGAACTACTTACTGTGGTATTTATTTATTTATTTATTTATTTATTTATTTGTTTGTTTGTTTGTCTGTTGGTTTATTTATTACTTTAAATTTATTTTATTTTTTCAGTGTTCCAAGATTCATTGCCCATGCCCCACACCCTATTTATTTATTTGTTTATTTATTTCTGCATAACTATGTACCTTAAGCAGGGACAGAATCTTTGGGGAGAGGACTGATGAAAAGGTTGAAAACCAGGCTCAGAAAAATGGTGGATTCCGTGGAAGACGAGGGATCTGAGAACACAGGTGACTTTCAGCATTCAGGTTGGGAAGTGCTAGCTGATGAGCCAAAGTCAGGTGACTGCCCACCTGCCAGGTGGGGATGGGCACTGTCTAGCTTTCTTAGGCTTCCATAGATTTTGTCTCCACCAAGACTGTGACACAGTTTGGAGATTTGTATGAAACAGGAAGGATATTTGGATTCCAGGTAGCCAAAAAATGACAGAGGACCACTGTACCTGCAACTCTGGTCTTGCTGCACTTAATTGGATCTCTGCTCAGTGGCCAATGGATTGCTTTAATGAAGGGAGTGGGAGAACTTATGTATGCATTTTGATAAGGAAAATGTCTATGTAACTGGAGTCTATGTGAAAGAAGTTATAAAGGGATGCTTGTGGATGAAGATGGTACAAAGCTGAGGTTCTCTACCAAGATCAGTAAAGAGTTTCCCTGTTGAGATGCGGATACAGGTGCCGAGGGAGATTCACTTTTGCTCTGTCTCCAGTTGTTCAGTGAGGGCTTCAGTGATCGGTCTTGTCTGTCTCTCTGTGTCTCTGAGACTCATGACCCCAAACTGGTTTACTTCATTGGGATTTTGTGAGATCAAATGAGATCATGGATTTGAAACAGTATCTACAACCCTAAGTGAACTCAGGTTGCCAATAATCACCAACAACGTCAATGATACCAGTATCTGTCTTCATATTTTTCTAGATATTGTGGGTGGCTAGTCATCCATGTGAAAACACCTTTCCTTCTCCTTCTTCTCACTGACATATATGTTTTGTGTTCCTTTGATCTGTGCAGTTGGCATATGTCATCATTTGCAGCTGTTCAAAATTCTTTGAATACCCTCACTACCTCTTAATTATTTTTAACATTATGACTCTTGTCTTCTCAAGGAAGACTCCAGAAACTTTGCATCCTGAGGATTGCTTTCAGTTAGGATAATGGCAGGGGACCTAGGTCCCTTTAGTTATGTGAGCTTCTTTTGAGACCTGGGATTAGAAATGTGAAGTATGAGGTACTTGCCCAGAAAGTGGTGGAGCTGTTTGGCTCTTTGGGGGAAGCATGCCCCATGTAGTCCTTTTCCATACCGAATTGGGGCTGGCCTGTGTGACCAGTAGAGTACAGTGGAGGTTACAGTTGTGATTCCCAAAGTGAAGTCATAGAAGGCAGCTTCTTCCTTGGCTTCTCGGACCATTTTCTGTGCAGGAAGCCAGCTGCCATGTTGGAAGGACACTCACATGGTTCTGTGGAGAGCCCACATGAAGAAAAACCACCTTGGTCATTGAAGCTTGCTCACCAAGGGAGCGAGCCTCCTGGGAAGTGGTTCTTGTGCTCTCAGTCCATCACTGAGATGACTGAACTCCACCTGATACCTGGCAGCAATCACTTGAGAGAACCTGAGTGAGAGCCACCCAACCAGGCTGCTTCTACTCCTGATCTGCAGAGCTGGAGGAGATAGTAAGTGATTACTACTGTTTTGAGCCTCTGTTAGGTTATTTGTCACAGAACATTAGATAATCAATATAGTTCTCTTGCTGCCCTTCCTTTTGGTAATGATTCTCTGGTGCCTGAGGTAGGGGCAGATGATGGACATGTTCGGGAACCTCCTATCTTCTCCTACTGGTGTTATTGTCCTATTTTGTAGACCCACTTGTTCTTCACTTAGTAGACATTCCTCTTGGGCTCTGGTAGAGAACTGAACATTATTTCTGGTTTTCAGTATTATTGCACCTTTAATTCTCCTGGGTCTATTTTTGTAAGTATTTCAATGGGAAGTTGGATGAGGATGAATCAAATGCTATTATCTTGTTGTTCTCTTAACCAGGAAATCAAAAATCTATAGCTGCCTCTAGGTTGTTGCTTGTGTACTCCATCACGACATGTTTTTGAGCATATATTTCCAAGCTGTATTATCTTGCTTGTTTCATCATTTATTTATTACTTACATGTGCCATTGTATTGTTTGATCATATGTTAGAAAGTATCCATAAAATATGAATTTAGGAAACATAAAAGAAAAGTAAATAGAAATTCTAATTTTTCCTTTTTTGATACAAATGGTTGTTGGGGCAACTGGGCGACTGAGCCAGTAAGCGTCTGACTCTTGACTTTAGCTCAGGTCATGAGGTCATGAAATGGAGCCCCACATCTGGCTCTGTACTCAGCGGGGAGTCTGCTTGAGATTCTCTCTCTCTCTCTCTTTCCACCCCTCTGTCCTTTCTCCCTTTCCCCCCAAAGAGAGATGCTCTCTCTTTCTCTCAAATAAATAAATCTTTAAAACCAAAACCTGAAAAAAAAAGAACAACCCCAAATGGTGTCTTGAGCACTCCTGATAAATGTGCCCCTTCTCCCACTTAGGAGACCACTGGTCTCCTGTCCAGTTAGCTTTTGATATTCATGTATTATCTGTGTGTGATTAAAGGATAGAAGTTCTGCTTTATTTATCTTTTCCAAGATTACAGGGTTGCTGCTTCACTCATGCCTCTTAAAAGACAGAAAAATAAATGAATATATGAATGAATGAACAAAGACATGATCAAAAGTTGGAATTAATCTTCTGCAAGTGACACAGTCCCTCTCTGCCACACTTCCTGAGAACTGTGTCCGTGCTAGGCACACCCCTGGAGGACAGGTCTGGACTTATTTTTAAGACAAACTGTGTTCTGTTTTCCCTATCCATCCCAGCCCACACCATGACATACGCAGGCCCCTGAATTACACCCCCACACACAGCAGTTTTCTCCGTCTCCTTCAAGCTGTCTTCCAGGCCTGGTTCTCTGGCAAATAGACATAACCAGTGAAGACCTTTCTAGTGAGTACATATGTAGGGGAGGATTTTCCTGGCCCTTAACCAGCTTGCCTCTCCAGGACTCAGGCTGTCTGGGTTTGTGCCTTCTTATATTTCCTGGACCTGAGGAGTTGTGGCAGACACAATTATAACCAGTGTCTCAAGCTTCTTTGGCTGTGCATTTCTTTTCCGCAGCAGTCGACTTAGATCCTCATCCCCATTTAGGCTTCAGAGCAACCTAGTGAGTTAGAGTCAATGTCACTGCTTCTCTCCTGCAGCCCAATCTCCATTCCACTGGCTTTTCTGGCCTGGGGTTGTGCAGGCAACTGGGAACGTGGTGGAAGGCATGACAGAGCAGCCTCTCTGGGAGAACAGAACTAGCTTTGTTCTGTGTGTGTGCGTGTGTGTGTGTGTGTGTGTGTGTGTGTGTGCGTGTGTGCATACATGCATTCCGAGAGTTATGGGAGGATATACTGAGTTGAATTGAGATGGTCTTAGTTTGATCTTTGATCCTTGCATTCTTTGTTGTTGGACCTTGGCCAAGACCGCTCGGTTGGGACGGTGGAGAGGAGTCCTTGGGGGCATACCTGGAGATGTAAAATCAAAACAGAGTGTTATAGCAGACATGCATCTGGTGACCTTGAAGCTTTGAAGGCTGGGACGTGCTAGGTTAGGCCCCCAAATCTTAGTGGCTGGAGACAATAAAATTTATTTTTCACTAATGGTGTGTATCCATCATGGAATATCTGGGGGTCTGTTTCACTCTGGGTCTCAGGCTGACCTAGAGACCATTAATTGCCATGATGGAGAAGAGAGAGAGTAGGCAAGTCACACACAGCTGACAGTCCTCACAGGGGCCACTGTCACAGCTGCTCCTGTTTCAATGGCCTAAGCGAATCAGAGGGGATGACTGTTTTCCAGGGGGACTCTGAAGTCCAATATTGCCTTGTGACCAGAAGGAGACAGAACTCTAATGTAGGTAAACAGTGCTGGTGACAGTCCATATACTTTCTTTCTTTTGGATAATTTTTTAGTTTCTGGATTCTGTTTTTCTAAGATGGAAGTCAGAAGACAGAGAAATGTCCACACGAAGATGTCCATGTCCTAATCTCCAGAACCTGTGAATATGTTTTACATGAAAGAAGAGGCTTTGCAGATATGATTAAATTAAGGGTCTTAGGATGGGAAGATTATCTGGGATTATCCAGGTGGGCCCAATGTAATCACAAGGATCCTTAAAAGGAAAGAGGGAGAGAGGAGAAACAGAGTCAGAGTTATAAGGATGGACACAGAGGTTGGAGTGCTTGATGCAAAGGGCCCCATGGGCCAAGAAATGCAGCCAGCTTTTAGAGGCTGGAAGAGAGGTGGCTTGGTGGTGGTGGGGTTCTAAAGCGACCAGATCTCTGTGCAGAGAAATGACATGACCAGGTCACTGTAAAAAGCCTATATTGGGGAATGAGATAATGTAATTCATTTTGCCTTTATGATTAATTTGGATTATTTTCCTCTTTTACCCCATCTGAGACATCTCTGGATTTCTTACCCAATAAACAATATCAACAAGTCACTTCAGCCTATGTCGTAGTACCCAAGAGACTTTCACTAATACCATGAGTTCTGATTCAGAGCATGGTGCCATGAGTTCATCAGAATTGGAGCTGCCCCATTGATGAGTATGCCAGTGTCTTTTGCTATGCGACCCCCAGTGGCGTAAAGCCATAGCATTTACCCTGCGCTCGAGGGTCTTCCCTTTGACTGAATGTACAGTGTCTGGGCTGATCTGGCTGGGCTCAGCTGGAGGTTCTGTTCCGACCGTGAGTCTGACTGAGCCTGACTCCAGCCCGCAGGTTGGGCTCAGGCCTGTGTTCTGGGCTGCAGGAACAGCAGCTCCCCCAGGGAGCACAGAAGCAAACCAATGGCAATGCAATCTCACTTCATGTCTCTGCTCCTGTTGTGACAGCTAACGTCCCCTTAGCTGATGCAGGACCTGTGGTCAAGGTAAAGGCAGGATGTGGCAAAGGGAGAGATGCAGAACCTGTTACTGGAGGAGTCACGAGATAGACCTCATTCAATCCGTCACCACAGAGGAGATGTAAGTTCAGGAAAATTAAGGTTATTTTTCTGGATCTCCTAGGAAGTCAGTCTTTTGAGTCAAGTCTACTTCTCTATTCATGACGTTATATTACCGTGGTGGTAGAACTCAGGAAAACTTCCAGCGGGTAACCTTCTGTGCACTAATCCCTCATTCTTCCCTAGCCTTGTCTTCTGTTTCTGGAGGTTTATCTGTTTTCAAACTGCAGTGTGTGAACAACTCAGCTCTCCATTCATCCCTCTGGGGGAATTCTCTCTCTCTCCAATCAATTCCATACCCCTGTCTGGGATGACATGTCTCTCTTTGGGCTTTTGTCTACTCATCTGTGAAGGGATACAGTTGTCCATCACATGCCGAGGGGTGGCAGCTCCCTACCCAGAGGAATCTCGTTGCTGGCAGCTGGCAGGTTGCTCTAGCCTCTTTCCCATGGTGTAGCATCCTCCTGGCCTGCAGGCGGGGGCGGGGGTGTGTTTCTAGAAACATGAAAGCATGTCTCAGGTACACAAGGGAGGAACCGGTCCTGCTCCGAGGGCTCTGCGCTGCTCAGACCCCACATGGAGTATTGTCTTACGGGGTGGCCCCATAAGAGAAGGCTTGTTTGAGAGGGGAGGGTCTGGAGAGATCACGGGGACCGAGTGGCTGAGGCCCTGATGTACATTGGGCCTAGAGGAAAGATGCCTTGGGGGAATGGTGGAATGTTGGGTATTCCTGTCACTGGATTTATTTTATTTTTTTATTTTATTTTTATTCTTTTACAGATTTTATTTATTTATTTGACAGAGAGAGAGATTACAAGTAGGCAGAGAGGCAGGCAGAGAGAGAGGAGGAAGCAGGCTCCCCGCCGAGCAGAGAGCCCAATGCAGGCCTTGATCCCAGGACCCTGAGATCATGACCTGAGCTGAAGGCAGAGGCTTTAACCCACTGAGCCACCCAGGTGCCCGGATTTAGTTTATTTTAATATGTATTTCTTGAGTCCAGGAATGTGCTGTGGCCTGGGCTGGGAACTGAGGCTATGCGACACAGATGGAAGAGCTTCTGCCCTCAGGAAGCTTAGGGTCTAGTAGAAGAGCTGAGGGCGTGAAATAAACAGTAGCATTCTTCAAGTGTGGCAAGGACGATGCAAATGAGAGCAGGGTTGTTGAGGGGACTCAACAGATTTTGGGCTTGTCTGAAAAGGGGAAGCCATTCTTTACCTGTTTTCCTGCAAATAATTGATGGCTGTGTTGCATACAAACTCTGTCCCCAGCTCTTTTTGTTTCCACAGAGGGAAGGGAAATCATACTTCCCAAGAGGGAGAGATGCGGGAGGAGCGCTGCTGGCATCTTTCCTATACCGACGACCCACTCGCTCCTCCCTGGGAAAGAGAAGTGATGCTGATCCTTCAGTGACTTTGGTCTCTGGGCAGACCAGAGGCTGGTCCGGCATCCCAGACATGGCATCTGCTTGAAGGGTAAGGCTGGCAAGGGACATCAGTTAGCAGCTGCGCTAATGATGGCGACAGAGGTGGGCGAGGAGTGGGCAGAGCTGCAGACGGACTGAATCAAGGTGAAGGCCCTCGGGTGATGGACAGGAATTCCAGAACCATCTAATGGGAGGGGGCCTGAGGGAGGAGGAGTAGATGGCATGTTTGGGGTCCCAGCTCAGGTGAGACTGGCACCTGTTGCTTAGAGAGGGAGCCATGATCGCTCAGTTTTGGATCCGAAGGAGTCATGACCTCGGACTTGGGTTCTCCTTGAGCAGCCATGCAAATACCTCACTAGGAGACTCGAGAACAGAGTTTACAAAGTGGGTACCTTCAGGCTGAATCTAGCTCGTTGATGTGTTGTCTAATCGAGTTTTAAAAATTCTGAATTAGGGATGCCTGGGTAGCTCACGTAGTTGTGTCTGACTCCTGATTTCAGTTCAGGTCATGATCTCAGGGTTGTGAGATTGAGCACTGAGTTGGGCCCATGCTAGGCAGGGAGCCTGCTTGAGATTCTCTCTCTTTCTTTCCCGCTGGCCCTCAACCCCCTCAAAAACAAAACAAAACAAAACAAAACAAAACCTCTGAATTAGGTGGAGAAAGAAGACTCAGGAGTCCTTGGGCCCACCTTCCTTCCTGATTGGCAATAATCTCTTGATGCCCTTTCTCCTGGGGCCCCAGTTTGCCACCGTGTCCATAGATCCACCCGTTTCAAGGACTTGCTCAGCTTCCCCCCTGTTACCTGCCTGGATCCATTTGAGTTTGCAGCCCCTGCTCTACCTGGAATGTTGGATTTTACCTCTTCTGGGTCAGAGATGCTTTTGAGATTTTAAATTAAGTGAATTTTTTTCCAGAGCAATGTTCTGTGCACCTCAAACTTTTACAAACAGTAACAGGTGGATTCCAGACCCCAGAAGCTGTGTAGGACCTGGACCCAGGCCAAAGATTCCTACTTTGAGAAAAGGGACTTCTCAATATCCTTGAGACATCACATGCTGGGGCGCTTTACAGTTTACAATGCACGCCCTTTGTCCTTGCAAAGTGGGCGGTGCCCCCTCCCCGCCCAGCTCCTCTGTCCACAGGCGTGTTCTCATCCTGCTTCCTTCTGTGGGCAGACAGGGCAGGTGAATTGGGGTCGGGGGCTCTGAACAGCATGCAGAGCTCACAGCTGGGAGTTGGGTGCTGGCACCCAGCTCACCCCACCATTCTCAGCTCCAGTGTTAGTCTCCTTCCCACTGCCTTCCCTTTGCCAGTCAGTTATAAATAGCTCAAAGAAGATTTTATTTCCAGCTTCGAAGTGGCATGTGCTGTCAGCAACACCACAAAACACTTCATTGATGTTTTCAAGGGGGTGGGGAAGAGGAAATAAAATTGCTTATTTGCCCAAAGCAATGTTCAGTGAACTGAAATCCATTGACTCTCCGTGGGACTCTCTGCTTTTCCCAAGTGAATGGATTTTCAAATTTGGAACACAGGTGGCCTTCAGGCTGAATGGCCGCCGTCTGCCTCTCTGATTAATTCAGTCAATGCCACAGCCCAAGGAGGGCTAGGAGTCTAGGAGTCAGAGCTCTCCCACCTGGCCTGGGAAAGCGGTAGGAACCGGTGCGGGGGTGGTGGGGGGAAGGGAGGCAATTCCTAACAGCCTTGGGGCCTTTTCTGAAGCCGGCAAGCAATTGTTTTTTCTATTTTGCTGCATGTCAGGGCAAAGGCAGGATGGAGAAGGCATTTTTCTTCACGCTGAGCCTTCCCCACAGAATAGGAAATCATAGCCAAACCTTGGCAATCACAGAAAGAAGTGGTTGTGTTAGACATCGGGGTGACGCTGGGGTGCTTTTCAATGATATTATGGCCAGGAATAGATGGGGCCATGGAAGGAGTGCCAGGCACCAACACAGAAGAGAGAAGGGAAAATAACCTACCATTGTTAGCTGGGCTTGTGACACAAAGTCCAGTGCTGGGGGCTGGTGAACGGAAATGTTGGTTGTTCAGAACCTGTTCATGGTCTGAGAAGCTTCCTTACCCTGGGCTACTAGGAACAGCCAAGAGTTACCCCGGGCTTTTTGTACTCAGCAATCTCTGAGCTCCTTCTCTACTCCCCTTTGAAATGAAATCGTTCTGTGCCTGTTGGATAGAGTAGCAAATTGGGTGTGAGAGGCTAGGTCACTTGCTGGAGGCCACCATCTGGCCCCAGAGCCCATCTCCTTAACACTTTGCCCCGTGGCCTCAGTAAGCAAAGCAGAACAGAGAGAGCACGAACCACTGGAGGAAAAGGAACCAGACACACACACACACACACACACACACACACACACACACACACACACACAGATTGAGAGATTGAGAGAGGCAGGAAGAGGTTGGCTGCTGGCGTATCTAGCCCTAAGTGGGCTCTGGTCTTCTGTCTGAGGTGAGAAACCTTCAAGAGGGGAAGGGACCATGCAACCAAGCTCAGGTCACCCTGAGACTCCTGTCCTTTTGGACCCTCAGAAGGTGGAAAAATGAGAGCTCATTTGTGTCCTGACCTTTCAAACAGACTTGGCAATCTCCTTCGCTGATAAGCTCAGGCCATTGTTTCAGAATTGGCCAGCCAGAACAGCCATTTTCCCCTTGGGAGAGGTGGACAGGGTAGGAGCAGAGAGAGGCCTGGAATAGAACACAGAGACACTGTTTCTTGTCCTGCGCCTGCTTTCACCCCTGCCATGAGACATTCCTAGTATTAAGCCAGGGCTGAGAAGGCAAGAACAACATTTCCTTCACCTCCCTCACAGGCCGGATGGTGTGCGGGCCTGTCTGCGGGCTCAGTGGGCTCACTCTTCTCTGGAGTGTAATGAGGCAGGGCCACACTTCCCATTTTATAAAGAAGGAATCTCAGGGATAAATCCCACCTGGTCATGGTGGATAATCTTTTTAATGAACTATTGGATCCTGTTTGTTAGGATCTTGTTGAGAATCTTGGTATCCATATTCATCAGGGATCATTAGCCATCAAAGAAATTCAAATCAAAACCACACCAAGATACCACCTTGCACCAGTCAGAATGCCAAAATTAACAGGACAGGAAACAAGTGTTGGAGAGGCTGTGGAGAAAAGGGAAACCTCTTACACTATTGGTGGGAATGCCAGTTGGTGCAGCCACTTTGGAAAACAGTGTGGCGATTCCTTAAAACATTAAAAATAGAGCTACCCTATGACCCTGTAATTGCACTCTGCCTACTCTGCCGGGGTCTGGTCTTTGGGTATTTACCCCAAAGATACAGATGTAGTGAAAAGAAGGGCCATATGCACCCCAGTGTTCATAGCAGCAATGGCCACAATCGCCAAACTGTGGAAAGAGCCAAGGTGCCCTTCAACAGATGAATGGATAAAGAAGACATGGTCCATATATGCAATGGAATACTACACCTCCATCAGAAAGGATGAATACCCAACTTTGGTAGCAACATGGATGAGACTAGAGGAGATTATGCTGAGTGAAATGAGCCAAGCAGAGCAAGTCAAGTATCATATGGTTTCACTTATGTGTGGAGAGTAAGGAGTAACATGGAGGACAAAGGAAATGTGAACTGGGGTAAATCAGGGAAGGAGATGAAACAGGGGAGACTTTGGACTCAGAAACAATCTGAGGGTCTTGGAAGGGAGGGAGATGGGGAGATGGGTGAGCCTGGTGGTGGGTATTGAGGACACGCATTACATGGAACACTGAGTGTGCTGCATGAACAATGAATCTTGGAACACTGAAAAAATAAATGATAAAAAACGAAGGCATCTGCAGTAGTCATTTTCATATGCTGGTTTGTTTATATCCTCCGCCCGGGAACATGAGCTCCAGGCTGGTGTTGACCTTATGCATCTTTTTCCTGGCTAGGTTCTGCCGAGTGCCTGATAACTGGTGCTCAGAAGATCTTTGAGGAACACGTGCACGAAGGAATTTCCCAACACCAGGCAGCATCATTTAAACCTAGGTCTGTAACAGTAGGCCTGCAGAGAGAAGAGTGAGCCAGAGGTTCTCCTTCCTGTGCCTTCATGGCGGTGAGAGTCCTGGGCCAGCAGCCAGCACCCTGGGAACCCTCAGGGCTGGGGCAGAAGTCTGTGACATGTATCATTCGGTTCAGTGCCGGGTGCGCCCCTTGAGCTCTGACTGGGCACTCAGCCCTGTGTTTGGTGTCTGAATTACCCCAGAGAAATGCAAGATAGGTGCCCTCCTAGCATAAACTTGAGAAGGTAAAATGAGCATATCAGGGAAACGCAGTCTCTTTTTCAGGTCTCAATGTCTTCAAGCGTAAAATGAGGAGTTTGGATTTTACTAGATATTGTCTTCTTACTAGACTGTAAGCTGCAGAAAGGTCAGGTCGCCCCAGAGCAGACCTGGAGACACGTGTTTGGGTGCAGTTAGCTTACTGGGGAGGTGACGCCAGGGAGCACTGGTCAGGTGTGGAAGGTTTGCAGAGAAAGAGGAAAGCCACCAAGGTGATGTTGGTGGCACTGCCCAGAAGACTGTCTTCCTGGGGACCTCTGGGAGACTGTTCCCAACACACCCCAGAACGGCCCCACCGCAGATTGAAGAGGTTGGGGTCCTCACCCATCAACTCCATCTCTAGCTGGTTCATGGTTGTCCTCGACAAAGATTCCCTGGCACATCCAGCCTGTCCCATATCCACTGGCCAGAATGCATCCTCAGGCTGAGAGATGCAGGGAGTGAGGCATAAATGGGGCCTGTGGGCAGGAAGGATTGAAGGGAGGGAACCACTGGCACCTGTCTTTGCAACAGGGCCCGCCATAGTCATTGGCTTCACTCACCACTCTCTCCCCATGTGGGAGGTACTGGGTGCCTTTGTGTTGAGAGAATGAAGGAGTGAATGACTTCTCCCGCCAGCTCAGAGTTCCCTCAGTTCTATGGTCTCTGAAGCAACAATGACCACTGGGTAGCAGAGAATCATGAGGTGCTGGTAGAGCCTGGGGGTCTGGGCTTGTGCAGACCAGGGCCTCTGACCAGCTGGAGGAGCCAGGAGGCTCTCTGTGGAGGGGGGACCTGAACCTGGCTGTGGAGGGTGGGTGGAAGGAGGGCAGGTAGGGTGGCATGGGGGGTGCGGTCCGGTCTTCTGCTGTGTGACCAGAGCAAGTTACTTACCTCTCTGAGACTCAAGTTTGCTTCGAATCTGAAGAGGGGTGGATGGCACCTGTTGGGCTGTAGGCGAGGTGAGTGAATGTGACAAGAGAAGTGCCAAGCCCCATTGTGGCTGCTGCGGTGTCTTTGGCCTCCTTCCCATGAGGAAGAAACAGGGAAACCGTGACCTTGGAGGCTGGGCCATAGGAGTGAAGGAGATGGATGGTGTCCCAGAAAGGGGTGGTTCTGGGGCTGCTGCTGCTCACTACGGTCCTGGGAGAGATGTTTTTCGCTCTGAATGAGGCTCTGTAGATGAAACATGGATGTAGTCACCTCTTGTCGTGATTTCCTGGCAGGACTGTCACAGAGACCACAGCGCTTTGTGAGAGGTTGTGTGGGACATGGGCCCACAAGGCTACTATGATTACTGTTGGTGCCATTGAGAGCTATTATTTTGGGCTTGGCAACCTTTCTTTTCAGTAATATCACCTTGATTTTCCATCAGACACAACAATCCCTCCTGGATCTCAGGTCATGAGATGTGGGGTAGGCTATCCCACCCTCCTGGAGGCAGGAAGAGCCCAGGTCTGGCCAGCCGTCAGATCCTGTTTCTATGGACTTAGCAATTAGCTCAGGCAGGGTGGGCAGGTGGGCAGGTGGGCAGG
>PITA01030783.1:0-16083 GCA_004023965.1 Spilogale gracilis | reverse complement strand
CCATGTTTCAAGATTTAGCTCAAAAGTTACCTGTCCTATAATGCCTTTCCCGACAGACTTCTGAGATAATACCTGCCTTATTCTATTGTCCTCAGTTGTTCCTCTCTTCCCTTTAGTCTCCGAACCCCTCAAGAGCAAGAATCCTCTATGTTCTAGCCCAGCACCTAACAAAAATAATAGTAGTAGTTAAAGTGATATGTACCCTGAAAGACTAAAGGGATGCATGGTGAGGCCCATATATAACGAAACTTTAAATAACTGGATAACTGAATTAACATAGAGGCAAGACAGACTGTATGTACCATGATTGAATAATGAAACATCTTCACTTCTTTTCTGCAAAAGAGAACTGTTTTTCAGTTTGGGTAACTTTCAGGTTGGCTGCCTATATCATAAGCTTGACAAATGTCTCTGATTTAAAAACTAGAAAACATGTCACTCAACTACTGTATTTCAAAATATCAGTATTCTAATGATACTGAAATCACTACATTTTCGCTCCCAGAAAACTGACAGTGTGCCATTCCCTCTGGCATTTCCCCAAAATTTGAAGGTTTTCCTTTTTAAAATCCACTAGATAGGGGCACCTGGGTGGCTCACTCAGTTAAGTGCTTGCCTTCAGCTCAAGTCATGGTCTTGGGTTGCTGGGATGCAGGCCCATGTTAGGCTCCCTGCTCAGCAGACTCCCTCTCCCTTTGCCCCCTCCCCTACTCATGCTCTCTCTCGTTTGTCCTCTCAAGTAAATGAACAAAATCTTTATATAAAAAAAATTTCACTATAATACCTTTCAACATATGTAGATTTTATCTAATTTCTATATCTTCCCTATAATATCTGATAGAAATTTTGGTTTAAGAAACCCTTGTTTTTGTGGTACAATGTTTCTCCCTTCCAAATTCCAAAAGGCAAGGAATAAAAAGCCATAACAAGAGCAGCATGAATTTTTAAATCTCATTAGAATTTCACTGAAAAGGGCTGCAAGTTACTTAGTTGAATACAACTAAACGATCTGGCTAAAGTTTTCAGCTTAGGGAGAATGAATTAGTGTAGGAGGGTCCCTTTATGTGTCTATGCTCTAGCCGATTCACTCTTACACCATCTGTCACTTAACTTCATCCGTTCCTCCTCCCTTTCTGGGAGCCAGGGAATAGACATATAAATATAAGAAGTCTTCTGGAGTCCTTTGCAAAATTACGGTCAGAATTCATTGCCTTCCTTAAAATATGGTGGAAACAACAAAGATACCTTATCAACAGTTCCACAGATGCCCACATTCCTTTTAAAAATAACATCTTTACTGAGATATATTTCACGTATCATGAAATTTACTCCCTTAAAGTATACAACTTGGTGGTAGTTGGTATATTCCCAGAGGTGTACAACCATCGCTGTCATCTAATTTTACAACATGTTCATCACTGAAAAATCAAATGGTGTACCCCCTCCTCCCAAGCTCCTGACAACCACTAATCTACTTTCTAAATCTCAACAGATTTGTTTATTTTGAACATTTCATCTAAATGGAATCACACAACATGGAACCTTTCAGGCTTGACATTTTCTTTATTCATTCACCAGATGGTGAACATTTGAAATGTTTCCCGTATTTGGCTATAAACGATGTTGCTATGAACATCTGTGTATAAGTTTTTGTGTGGACATGCGTTTCCCATTTTCTGACATACAGATCTATGAGTGGAATTGCTGGGTCATATGGTAATTCTATGATTAATATTTCAAACATATTTATGTAAACCATTTTTGGTTTGCACCATTCTATAATCCCACCAGCAATGTATGAGGGTTTTAATTTCTCCATATCCTCACCAACACTAGTTATTGTTTGTCTTTTTATTCTAGCTATCCTAGTGAACGTGATGTCTTCGTTATGGTACTGAACTGAATTCCTCTAATGACTAAGGATGTTAGGCATCTTTTCTTGTGCTTCCTGGCCATTTGTATGTTTTTAAAGAAATATTTATTGGGCTGTCTTTTTATTTGTTGAGTTGTTAAGGAGTTCTTAATATATTCTGAATACAGGATTTGTAAAATTTTCCCCCATTCTGTAGGTTTTTAACTTTTTTGAAAAAGTTTTAAATTTTGACGAAGTTCAATGTATCTATTTTTTTCTATTAATGCTTGTGTCTTCTGTGTCATATCTAAGAAATCACTGCTTAGGGGCGCCTGGGTGGCTCAGTTGGTTGAACGACTGCCTTCGGCTCAGGTCATGATCCTGGAGACCCGGGATCGAGCCCCACAACGGGCTTCCTGCTCGGCGAGAAGCCTGCTTCTCCCTCTCTCAGTCCCTCTGCTTGTGTTCCCTCTCTAGCTGTGTTTCTCTCTGTCAAATAAATAAAAATTAAAATAAAAAAAAAGAAAAAAAAAGAAATCACTGCTTAATTGAAGGTCACAAAGGCTTCCTTCTGAAAGTTTTGCAGTTGTGGCTCTTGCCTTTAGGACTTTGATCCATTCTGAGTTAATTTTTGTAATACAGTGTGAGATAGGAATCCAACTTCACTCTTTTGCAGATATTTAGTTCCTAGGTTTAAAAAGACTGTTCTTTCCCCACTGAATTGCCTTGGAGCCCTTGTCATATGACTATAAATGTAAAGATTTATTTCTGGACTCTCAATTCTAATTCATTGATCTATATTGATCTATAGGGCTGTGCTTCTGCCACTATGTCTTTTTTCCCTTTCTATTTTTAGAATGACTGACAAAATTACAAGATATATAGAGTGTATATCCTGGTGATTTGATGTACATATATATTGTGAAAGGATCCCCACCATTTTTTAAACACATATATCACCATATATTTCTATTTTTTTTTTTTTTCGTGAGAACATTTAAGTTCTATTCCCTTAGCAAATTTCAATTAAATAATGCAGTGTTATCAACTACAGTTGCCATGTTTTACACTGGAGCGTTAGACCTTATTCACAGCTGAAGTCTGCACCCTTTACCAACCTTTCCTTGTTTTTTCCTACTCCCCAGCCCTTGGCAACCACTTTTCTACACTCTATTTCTATGATTTTGGACTTTTTTCTTTCTCCCCAGCCCCCCTTTTTTTACACATTTCATATATAAGTGATGCCATGAGGTATTTGTCTCTGTTAGGCTTATCTCCGTTAGAGGAATGCCCTCAAAGTCCAACCATGATGTTGAAAATGGCAGGATTTCCTTCTTTCTTATGGCCAAATACTATCCCATTGTATATGCACTTGTCTTGATTACTACATAAGTTTCTAAAAGTAGAGGTACAATTTCTCCAGTTTCATTATTTTTATTAATTTCATTAATCTTATTAAAGATTGCTTTGACTCTCGGGCACCTGATTGGCTCAGTGGGTTAAGCCTCTGCTTAGGCCTTTGGCTCAGGTTATGATCTCAGGGTCCTGGGATGGAGGCCCACATTGGGCTCTCTGCTTAGAGGGGAGCCTGCTTCCTCCTCTCTCTCTGCCTGCCTCTCTGTTTACTTGTGATCTCACTCCCTCTCTCAAATAAATCAATAAATAAAATCTTAAAAAAGAAAAAAGATTGCTTTGACTCTCGTTATTTCTTGAACAAAATTTTATACTTGGAAACAAGTTCCCTCTTCCCCCCCCCCCCAAAGGCAGCTATTGTTTTGATTATGCAAACTCTTGAATGTAAGTAAAAGTAAGTAGAACAGCCATTCTTGGATAACACATATTCACAGAAGTCAAAAAAGACCTTTGTTTCCTAGGTGAATCTCAACCAAAGTAATGCACTCAACAAAGGAATATAAAAAGGAAAGGGGTGGCAGCAGTATGGTGGTGGGGGATGGGGGCGGGAAAAGATCAGAATCTCTTCACAGAAAAAGACCCTACTTTATTTTTCTAACTTTTAAAATATCACATCCCCTTTTGAGATATGTAAATATATTTTTTAAAGATTTTATTTATTTGAGAGAGAGTGAGCAAGAGAGCACACAAGCTAGAGGGAGAGGCAGAGGGAAAGGGAGAAGCAGACTTCCTGCTGAGCAGGGAGCTGGGCATGGGACTTGATCCCAGGACCTTGGGATCATGACTGAGCCAAAGGGAGATGCTTAACCAAATGAGCCTCGCAGGTGCCTCTGAGACATGTAAATATTTATTCACACATGACCCAACTCTTCCTTCCTTTGAGAATCACTAACACTATACTGATTTTTTTTTCTGTTCTTTCTATCATGTGTATCAATAAAATAAAACATTTGTTCTATAAATATGATACAGCATTCAGTACATTTTTACAAACTATAAATGACCCTCTCCAAGATTCCAGTGTTTATTTTTTTTTTACTGCTCAACTGTTAAGAATCATTGTTCTCAAAATGTCTAACCTTTTGCTAAAAGGTTAGTAGAGATTTCTCAGAAAACACTGGTCTTGAAATCAGGGTCTGGATTATGAATGCTGTTGACAGATTTCTGTCTCTGTCCATTTCTTCTGCCCCTTTACATATGTTATCGATTATGCCCAAGAAAAATAATATATTAAACCAGGGTCTTGAGATTAAGCAAATACACAAAAGAATTCAAAATATAACTGTGCAGAAGAATGTGCAGTTGCTAAGTATAGAGTACATATATCCCAAGATGAGTAATCCTATGAATGGTTTTTTGACAGAGATCCTAAAATATGACCATCAGTAAATTAGTTTTGATGTAACAATGTCATGAAACTTCATTTGTGTGTAAAAATTTCTTTAGATAAAACATATACTGGCAAATTATTAAATTACCTCACACTGCTTATTTTGGGGAAAGTAAAATTTTCAAATGGGTGTCACTCTCAAGTCAAAAAATGAACTCGGTCACATTGTCAGAAAACCATTTTCCATTACCTATAGTATATAAAGATTTAACCAAGTGTAAGTAAATTATTGTAGAGATAGTAAAATTTCATAGTAGTAAGTTAAAACTGATACTTCTTTATTTATTTGACAGATGGAAACACAGCTAGAGAGGGAACACAAACTGGGGGAGTGAGAGAGGGAGAAGCAAGCTTACAGCTGAACAGGGAGCTCAACTGTGGGGCTTGATCCTGGGACTCTGGGATCATGACCTGAGCTGAAGGCAGATGCTTAATGACTGAGCTACCCAGGTGCCCCAAACTGATACTTCTTTTGGTCTATGAAAAATATTACTTTAATGTAAAAATGCAGAGCAGCAATTACATTAAAATAATTATTTAATGCCTCTTTTACCCACTTACTTTAAAAATTGCTGCTCCAGTCAGTAACAAAAATGGAAAAATTTAAATAATAAGAGCATGAATTAAGCAATCAAATATTTTATTTGTAATTACATACAATATATATTATAAGTAAAAGTGTATGCCATGATGTATAACAGGGTATACTTACATGTTCTGTAAAGTGGAAAAAAGAGACAGAATTAAGTTTAATATTTTGTTCTTGTGGTCTGTTACCAACATAAGAGCTGTATAATATAAGAAATGTCACCAGGTAATGTGATTAAACTCCAACTGCATGTTAGCAAAGATATATCATGGATCCATCAAAAACCTTGGGAAAGTAAATATTTTTATACTTATTAAATTCTGGTTTAATTAATATCTTAAAGTTCTGAGAGACTATTGGACGGTGAAAATGTTAAGCCAGGAAAGAAGAATATACACATACAGGTACTGAACAAGCCATAATTCGGAGATAAGATAACTGAAAATCTAAAACATTTGCTAAATAAATATAATGAAAGTTAAGTTGAGCTGTACTTGAAAGCAAAGAAATCCACCATTATAACCTTGATTACTTTAGACGAAGCACAATTAGACCAAGTCCAAAAACATCTTGAACTAATCTGGTATATTCACTACAATAAGATTTAGGGACTTTTTCCTTTAGTTTGTGATCACATTTTTTTTTTTTAACACTAATATATAATAAATATAGTTCAATCAGTTCTGGATTGTCAAGTTGACATAAGGACCACATTCTTCTCCCAGAGCTATAAATTTAGTAAATTGGTGAATTTACTAAAGATGAATCAGACATAATTTTTCTATCACCCAACCTCTCCTGGATATGGTGGTGATGGTAATCACCATCATTTTCCTAGGATTAATGTAAGGATTAAATATGGTATTGTATGTCCAGTGCTTAGCTCAGTGCCTGATGCAAAGTAAGCTCAATGAGTGACAGCTTTTGTGATTAGCAGTAGTTTCCCAATACTTGAAAATGCAGACTTTTGAGAAGCCAAGTAATCATTGATCTCTTTGTCAAAATTATACTTTAAACAGCGATCAAACTGGAAGACCAGGAAAACAATTATTTAGGCAAACATTTATAATAAAATGTGGCTCTCTTAACTTATTTTTATTTGTTTGCCAATAAAAGATACCAGCACAACACAACTGAAAACATTTTTATTTTCATAGTTTCTGTGAACACTAAAAGATAAGACTGTTGAAAAAAAAATCAACATTGCAGATCAATAAAAAGTGAAAATCCTCTCCTTTGCCTCTCCCCTTAATTCAACTCTCCACTGCTAAATCTTTTTTCTTCTAAATCTTTCTCTACTGAGAGGCATCATAAGAAATGAAGTCCATCTACTTAGCTGTAATAACAAAATCAAGAGTATTTGGATCTGTTTCCTACTTTCAAAATCTTAAATAAAGCTTCTACTAGAAATAAGATTTTATTAGCTCTTAACTATGTGAGAGCTACCTAGGCAGATATCTAATTTAAGTATCTGTATGTTGTTGTTGTTGTTGTTGTTTTTAAGATTTTTATTTATTTGACAGAGAGAAACACGGCCAGAGAGGGAACACAAGCAGGGGGAGTGAGAGAGGAAGAAGCAGGCTTCCCTCCGAGCAGGGAGCCCAATGTGGGGCTCGATCCCGGGTCTCCCGGATCATGACCTGAGCTGAAAGCAGTCGCTTAACCAACTGAGCCACCCAGGCGCCCCAGTATCTGTATGTTTAATGTCATGTCTTCTTAAAAGAGATCTATCCAAATCTAAAATTTATGGAAGTTACTGAAATTCTATCACCAAGAGGTGGGACTCTGACTAATTTTGCTCTAAAATCCTTCCGTTAGAAAGCAATGGTCATTTTCGCTTTTGTCATATAATTGTTGATAGTAATTTCTGATGATTGTTTCTATTTCCTTGGAGTTAGTCATGATCTCTCCCCTTTCATTCATAATTTTATTAATTTGGGCCTTCTCCCTTTTCTTTTGGATTAGTTTGGCCAATGGTTTATGGATCTTATTGATTCTTTCAAAGAACAAGCTTCTAGTTTCGTTGATGTGTTCTACTGTATCTCTAGTTTCTGATTCATTCATCTCTGCTCTAATCCTAATCATTTCCTGTCTTGTGGGGGGGGGTTGGTTTAATTTTTTGTTGATTTTCCAGTTCTTTAAGGTGTACTGAGATGAGAGCTGGTGTATTTGGGATTTTTCAATTTTTTTGAGTGAGGCTTAGATGGCTATGTATTTCCCCCTTAGGACTGCCTTTGCTGTATCCCAAGGTTTTGGATACTGAGGGCACCTATTGCATGGAGCACTGGGTGTGAGGCATGGGCAATGAATCTTGGAACACTGAAAAAAATAAAATAAATTTAAAGTAAAAAAAAAAAAAAGAAGAAAGCAATGGTCAAATTATTATTAAGCATAAGTAAATGTTTATGGAAAAAATAAAGGCATAGCTCTACAAACACTAATTAATTTAAAATTTGAAATTCTACAAAAAAAATTGGTTTCTTTCTAACTTTTAGCTTTGTGATATTTTAATCCAGAAACTGAACTTTGCACTGAGTTCACTGTTCCTTACTTGAAGTTTATGTTTTAGAATCTGGAGGGAGAAAATAAACTATTAGTAAAATTTATAGCATTCCCAGGTCCAGAGCTTCATAGTGCTTCATTTGGGGAATACAGAGTACATGTCATTTACATAAATTAATAATCAAATCTTTGAGAAGGTAAATATATCATGTAATTTCTTTTCCAGGCAATAATATATCACTTTACCTTCAAAATGTCATTCTTCTTAATATCAAATATATACTTCAGAATACAATCATATACCAGAATCATTAGTCATTTTCAAAGATCGCTTACTTAAGATATGCTTCTTGTGAGAAATGGATTAGTAAAAAAGTCTACAAAACAGATGTCATTTTTGTTTAAATATATATATGCACAGAAAAGGATATCAAAATATTTATAGAAGTTATTTTTTATAATGTCCAGAATAGTGACTGTTTTTGTTCTTTTCTTTATATTTGTATGGCTGTATTTTCTTAGTCTTCTGAACGGAGCACAGAAAATACAGCATAATTATAAAAAAAAAGTTAATGTCATTAAAAAAAGCTACCTCCTCCAAGTCTTCAGAAGACTCCTTTTTTTAAAAAAAAAAAAAAAAAAGATTTTATTTATTTATTTGACAGAGAGAAACACAGCGAGAGAGGGAACACAAGCAGGGGGAGTGAGAGAGGGAGAAGCAGGCTTCCCGCCAAGCAGGGAGCCCGATGTGAGGCTCGATCCCGGGTCTCCGGGATCATGACCTGAGCCAAAGGCAGTCGCCCAACCAACTGAGCCACCCAGGCACCCCAGAAAACTCTTTTCTAAGTAACTGTATTGCTATGACTGATAACAGAGGTGCCACGGGACACTAAACCTATTATTTGTGAAACTCCTGGTAGAGGGTCTCCCAAAATACTGTATTTTTCATCAGATATCTGAAATCACGTCAGATATTTCTTGAGGTTATTCTGACTAGTATTTTAAGGAAGAATTTAAGAAAAACAAAACTGATTTGAGAAGTCCCTGGCATAATGAAACCCTGATCTAACAATCCTATGTATGAAATCAACTTCAGGAAGTTGATTTTAAGCATTTTAAGCATACTTGATGCTTAGAAATGATTTTTCAAGACTTCCAACTCCATTCTGCTTTATACTTTTAACTTGTTTGATGATAACATAATTGGATTTATCCTAAATATTTTGCAAAGGTCGTCTTATTAAAGGGTAGGGAGAGAGGAGATTAGAAAGATTGGTTAGAATGAGATGAAGTTAGCTCTGTTTATAAAACTGTGTTACTCATGCTACACATTATTGGCATGGACATCTGAGCCAATAAAATTTAATGAAAGTATACAACAATCACAACTTTCCTTATTAATTCCATGAATTAGGTAATTCCAAATTCATGAGTGAACAATGATTGTCTTGCAGCTTAATTCAATTTAAATCTTTACTGGAAACTATTCTGGTGCCCTTAGATAATAAAATACAATAGTAAAGAAAGTCCCTGCTCAGAAAGCTTATAGAATAATGAGAGAAGTCTACCACATATAAAATACTTGAAGTCTGCTGAATAACTGTTCATTTTTTTTCTTTTTAAAGATTTTATTTATTTGACAGAGAGAGACACAGTGCGAGAGGGAACACAAGTAGAGGGAATGAGAGAGAGAGAAGCAGGTTTCCCACGGAGCAGGGAGCCTGATGCAGGGCTGGATCCCGGGACCCTGGGATCATGACTTGAGCTGAAGGCAGATGCTTAACGACTGAGCCACCTAGGTGCCTATAACTATTCATTTTTTGCATAAACTCAGTTTCAGACATTAGAGTATTTTACTGGGGTGAGGGGGAGTTCTGCTACCTCCAGATACTCCAAAGGAATCCCCATGAAATTTCAAAGGGAGAAAGTAGCAGAAAAGAGCAGGTTTTCATGAATTCCCTAATTACTATTACTTCAAGAAAACTGAGAATTGAATTGGGCAGCCATAAGACCACATTTCATGTAAAATTCAAATCTATTCTTGAACTCCTGATTAGCAATAATGACCATATCTATTTAAAACGTATTTAGTAACACTTAACTTTGACAGTTAACCTACATAATTTCTTTTCTAATTTACAACTTAGATCAGGAAAACGAGAACAGTTACCACATCAGCATTAGTTATGGATTTTTATTTCAATGAAACATCACAGATATTAAATATTTAGGGAACAGAAATACAGGATCAACAAGATTTTAGAGCTATATTAAACACATAAACAAAACCTATACAATGTTTATTAACCTCCATGCAGTAGGATATAGATTCATGCTATTCACACACACCACAACACAATGTCTATTAATCTCAATGTAATGGATAAACTTCAGTCACCAAATAGGTGGTAAACTAATACTGGGATTTCATTTATTCTGGGGAGTTATGCTTAAAACTCTAAAACAGATCAAGAAGCTGGATATTGCAAAGTGCCCTGGGATCCTAATTCCCTTATTTTATATATCACCTTCAAAACATGTATAGACAGTGATCTTAGAACTATAGCAGGGTCATGACTATGTTCCTCACATATCAATGCAAGATGACAAGATAACACATTACCACATAAATGAAAAGAGTTTTTGTTTTAGAGTTCTCCTACTGCTACAAATTGGCATAAACAACTTATAACAAGCCCTAAAAGAAAATGAAGTCTTACGCCACCAATAATAAACTGATAGTTTCTACTGTTAAATAAATACAAACCAAGGAGAAACTGAATTAAAAGGATTTTAATAGTGGTGGTGCAAAAAGCTCTAGATATAAAGGTTTATAAGATATGATGGCAAGCATGAGATAGAGACTTCTCACAGATGACTACTTAGCTTCATGAGTAATTTCATTTGCATTAAGTATGAACTGAAATTAATGACAATAAATCACTGCAAAGTTCTAAACTCTAATCCATAGAAAAGCAACATAATTCTAATAGGCTAAATATAAATGACAAATAGAATAGCAATATGTGGTTCAGAGAATTATAGTATGGGGAGCTCAAGGACATCAAGTGAAAGGCTGGGGATAAAAGAAATGCTGAATGGTTGTACCATAGTATGGGTCACACTATGGCCCAATCTCCTGTTTTTGTTGGGTCTATGAGCTAAGAATTGATTTTACAGATAATAATTTGCAATAAATTTGATGACAGAGAATATTAACTTTGAATCCCAGTTAAAAGAAATATTACAGTGCCCCTACAAGGAACTCCAATCTTCTAATGAGTAGATTTGTATTAAAAAAATTTTGTACTCAATTATTATTATATTTTTAATTTCCTTAATGAAAACTTTGCAAAAACTCATTTTCTCTTGTTGCATCGCTCTATAATATCCTTGATTTGTGCTTTAGCTCACAAAGCCTAAAATATTTAGCTAGCCCTCTGAAGAAAAGTCTGCCAACTACTGTATTAGAGTATTAATTTGAATAATGGGGAATGGGCTTTTAGGAAACCAAATAACCAAAGTCACTGAACTTATACCTGAGTGTAGTGTGGGAATCAGAAAGTAGATCTGATAAACAAAGGTTAAAGTTTAATTTGAAACTAAAAGATGGTTAGCCCCAAAAGACTGCAAATACCACAGAGGTCTCAGGTACAAATCATAAAAAAATCATATGGATGGTAAGCAAGATTTCTGATCACATACTGGTCTTTTTAACCATACTTGCACACGTTAATACTCAGCAAAATCACCTCACTAAAAGTAACATGTTTTTATAGAATGAAGTACAAGGAGTTTTAAGTAATTTAATCACAGTCCTGTGTACAACTGATGAAAGCTACTGAGGAGTTATGGCTCAGCAAAGAAAAACTAAATTCAAGGTGTCTAGATATAGAGCAGACTGAATCCCAAAGTAGTATTTTGATGTTGGAAATATTCAAGGAAACACTGGACATCCATCTGTCAGGAATATAACTAAGATGGTTCTTTCACTGCCTGGAGAATTGGACTACACGACCTCTAAGGAGATTTTCAATCTTACATTTCTAAGAAATATTTAGCAAATCAAGATTAAAAACCAAAAGACAGCTGAGGTGTTGCTGCTTTGGTCAAACTGTAAATTTAGAATGAAGCAATCTAGTGGTCTAAATATACAGACAATAGATTTTTTTTTTAAGGGAGTGGGAACTTTAAGCTCTCAAATACCAAGAACTTTTAAAAATTACATTTAAAATATCAATTAAAATCTCAGCCTTAGTGTTCTTAAGAGACAATATTAATTCCAAAGTAATAATATTTTAAATCTGGTGGTTAATAAAAGTACTAATAAGATCTAATAAATAAAATTACATTAAACTCATAAGTCAAAATTCTGCTTCTATCAGTGGTCTGCTTGTACAAGAAGACAGTCATTCTTCCACTTTATAAATATTTATATATTGAAAAATATAAACATCATGTGCTCAGCAGAGTATCGGAGCAGAGAGGACATAGAGAGGACATACACACAGCTTGTGCTTTTATTTTGTTTATATACATGTTAGTGATCTTATGGCTTCTAAGGACTTTAAATAACAGATACATCCATTTTTTTTTGCATCAGATGTCTCAAATACCTCCTCAAATATAGGATCATATAACAGAAAAGTAACAATTAGAAACCAAGAGGCTGTGTTCTCATACCTCCTCTATAGCTGACCTTTTTATGTGATCTTGGATCACTTTCTCCATTTTTTAAGTTTTCCATTGGTGTGGGTGATATGGATTCTTAGAATAACAACAAAATTCACTGCAGTTAAAAAATTCTGCTTCAAACCTCACCTTGATTATTTCCACCAACTGATCCACACCACTGTCCCCTGGAAATATTGGTTGTCCTAGTAACAGCTCAGCCAACACACAGCCTGCAGACCATACGTCTGTAAAGAAAATTAACAAGAGTTACTAATGCTGAGTTGCTAATACTTGTAGCTTAAGTTGCAATGAAAACTATTTATATACATTTCCTAACTTTACTTTGATTACAGAGTAACTCTCACAAACAAAAAACTGTACAATCCAAACCCGAGGGAAAAAGTCATCAAATTATCCCTAAAGTATTAAACTTACTGAAGAGGAAAGAAGAACAATAAGAAAATTCCAACAAAGGGTCAAGTCCATTTAATTATCAAATATCAGGTGTTCAAATCTTCAACAACCACGATGGGATTATAGGACCAAAACATAGAGTATGATTATCTACTTAACAATATTTTAAAATAAGTCAAAGTGATACAACCTCTGTACATTGACAGTGCTTATAAAACAGTGACAAACAAGGGTTCAATCTCTACACATAGTTTTAAACCAATGCAAATTCTGATAATTTTTAAGCCTTAAATGGTTGACTTTTATGTTGTAATCTGATTGATGGAAAAATGCATTTAAATATATTATCATTTTTAAATGCAAAGACAAAGGAATAAATTTTATTTCACAAATCCTGAAGAACAGAAAAAGGTATGAAAACTTCCAAACTCACTCTATGAGGCCAGCATTATCCCGATACCAAAACCACATAAAGACTCCAATAAAAAAGAGAACTACAGGACAATATTCCTGGTGAACATAGATATAAAAATTCTCAATACAATAGCAGCAAATTGATCCAACAATACATTAAAAAAATAATTCATCACAACCAAGTGGGTTACAAGTATGGCTCAATATTCACAAATCAATCAACTTGATACACTACATTAATAAAAGAAAGCACAAGAACCATATGACTATTTCAAAAGATGCAACAAAAGCATGAGACAATGTATAACATCCACTTATGATAAAAATTCTCAATAAAGAAGGTTTAGAGGCTTATACCTCAACACAATAATGGCCATGTATGAAGAACTCACAGCTAATATCATCCTCAATGGAGGAAAAACTGGGAGCTTTTCCCCTATGGTAAAGAATAAGACAGGGATATCCACTCTCTCCACTGGTATTTAACATAGCACTGGAAGTCTTAGTCACACAATCAGACAACAAAAAGAAAGAAAAGGCATCCACATTGGCAAGAAGAACTAAAACTCTCATTATTTGCAGATGACATAATGCTCTACAAAGAAAACCCAAAAGATTCCACCAAAAAAGTGCTAGAAGTGATGAAGGAATTCAGTAAACTCACAGGATTAAAAAAAGCAATGTGCCACAATCTGTTGCATTTCTATGCACCAATAATGAAGCAGCAGAAAGAGAAATTAAGTAATCAGTCCCATCTACAATTGCTCCAAAAACTGGAAGAATAAACCTAATTAGAGATGTAAAGAATCTGTACTCTGGAAACTATAAAACACTGAGGAAAGAAACTGAAGATGACACAAAGAAAAGGAAAGACATCCCATGCTCATGGATCAGAAGAACAAATATTGTTGAAATGTCTATACTACCCAAATGAACATTTAATGCAATCTCTATCAAAATACCACCAGCAATTTTCACAGAGCTAGAAAAAACAATCCTAAAATTCAAAGGGACCACAAAAGACCCCAAAAAGCCAAAGCAAACTTGCAAAAGGAAAGCAAAGCTGGAGGCATCACACTTCTGGACTTTAAGTTATACTACACAAAGCAGTAGTGATCAAAACGGTATGGTACTGCCACAAAAATAGGCACACAGATCAACAGAACATAAAACCCAGACATGAACCCAAAACAATATGGAAAATATTTAAGAGTGAATAGCTTATTTTAGCCAACTAGAAGTTTCCTGTACTTTGTTTTTCAATGAATTTTTCATGGTAAAAAGAAAAGTACAAGGTGACAGGAGGTTTGGGAAAAGAAGAAGAGCTGCATGATAGCAAAAAAAAAAAAAAAAAAAAAAAAAAAAAAAAAAAGAAAAAAAAAAAAGCACAAAGGAAAATAAGAGATGTGAAAATGAGTATCAAGGTACATGAACACAAGCAGAGTCAGAAACCAAGCAGAAAGAGTAAGAAGAGAAAAAAAAAAAGTGGAACTACAAATGAGCAAAGAAAAAAAAAATGAAGTTATGGAGGGATAAGAAGTCCAAAATTGGATGGGGATGCGAGATATGAGCCTGCCAGTGTATTATTTTGTTGTAAAACTAAAGCATTTTAAGGAAAAACACCAAAACAAAATAATTTACTTCTAAGTCAAAATGGACATCTCAATCCTGAGAGTAAACTTTTAAAATAATTTAATAAGTTTTAATAATTTATAAATAAATTTAATTAGTTAAAAAATAATTTAGGGGGTGCCTGGGTGGCTCAGTCATTGGGCGTCTGCCATTGGCTCAGGTCATGACCCTGGAGTCCTGGGATCGAGCCCCACTTTGGGCTCTCTGTTCCACAAGAAGCTTTTCCCTCTCACTCCCCCTGCTTGTGTTCCCTTTCTTCTAAAAGCACTTCAATCAAGTGCTTTTAGAAGATGAACATAAATCTCTGCTGTGTTTCTGTCAAATAAATAAATAAATAAATAAATAAATAAATAAATAAATAAATAAAATCTTAAAAATAATAATAATGGTAATTTAAAGTATACAATCTGGCTTACCCAAGTAGTCCTGGTTTAGATTTATTGTCCTTGGATAATTACTAACAGCATCCTCTTTCTCTTATAAAAGTATTACCAAATAAGAAATTAAATTATATGGTCAATCTATTTACAGCCCACCATTAAGACTTTCTGCAAGGAAAAAGCTAATTTTCAGGTGTCTGGATACCTGAGATTTCTGCATTTTGTCTGAATCAACAATCAAGTGCTTTTAGAAGATGAACATGTATCTCTGCTGGTCTTTCTCATCTACCAGCAAGAAAGGAGAAGAATGGTGAATGGCATGGGGTCAACAAATAATTTAAAATATCTGATACGGTGAAATGCATTACCAAGAGGGATTAGAAATCCCTGCTCCAGTGACTAACTTTTTACTGACATAGGAAAATAATGACACAAAAATTTATTTAAGAAATTCAAGTTGATTTTGTCCAGTTCCAAGCAATGATAACCAAGATACCTATTTTGCAAACACTGACCAAAAAAGAGCCCTGCTTGATATACTAGGTAACTACTAAATAAAGCAAATATCAAAACCTGCTAAGAAAACTTCACTTAAAGCCAAATAATCCTAACTCTTAAGACGGAGGTGGAAAAGGTATGTATCTTCATTCAAAGATTAGGCTTTAGTTTGATCTAAGTTTAAAAATATGCCTTTACCCAACCCACAGAATGGGAGAAGATATTTGCAAATGACACTACAGACAAAGGGCTGGTATCCAAGATCTATAAAGAACTACTCAAACTCAACACCCAAAAAGAAGATGAACACATCAAAAAATGGGCA